>VZQC01001447.1:737244-816312 GCA_009823505.1 Rhizomys pruinosus
ATATATATATATATATATATATAAATAAAAAAAAGAAAATTGCTGGGTCTCACGTGGTGTAATGCCTACACTGGGGAACGTCACATGCACCTGTGCAGTTTTGGCCATTCACCATATTGCCTTTCCATGTAGAGTTCCTACAAAATATACTCTTGTTAAACACATAAAGATAAGGGCACAGGTAAAAGTTACTGTTAGGGTGTGCATGACAGACAGTGGCAAAGGGTTGAAGAAAATTCCTATGGCACAGGAAGTATTTCAAGAATACTTTTTAGGTAATGGTTATCTTCTATGTGAAAATTAAATCTGGATTATACCCAGCATTGCCAAGTTATATTTTCTGATATCCCTCCAAAGAACTTACGCATTAACATTTCATTTTGCTAGGCTTGGCATTGTTTCTGAATCTTTTGATTAAAAAGGTAGACAGGTCAGCGTGGCTCACTGGGACTTGTATTCATTTGTGAATACTTCCACAGGAAAGTATGGCTGTCTGGGGGTTTACATGATGGTCTTTCTCTTTCTACGCTGAGGAACGGCTTCTCCTGAGGTGCTGTCCTGGGCTTAGGGACTGCTTCTTGCTGTCCTCACATGGCTCTTCCTCTGTATGTGCACACATCCCTCAGGTCTCTTTGTACAGTTTTCCTCTCCGTATCCACCTGTCAGATTGGATTAAAACAAAATTACTTCATTTTCATCAATGACCTCTTTTGAGGCTGAGTTAGCTATTTTTTTCCCTTGTGATAAAATACCTGAAAGGAACAACCTAAGGGAGAAAGAATGTATATTGGCTCAGGGTTGGGGAGCTATAGTTCATCATGGTAGGGAAAACACATGGCGGCAGCAGGAGGAGGTGCCAGGACGGTTGAGTCTACTCTGTCTAGTAAGGAAGTGAGACAGGAAGCTGGGGCGACCTATTACCCTGGACGCCTGCTCCTATGACCTACCAGCTAGGCTCCGTGCTCAGAAGGTTCCACAACTGCCCAAAACAGTGCCACCAGCTGGGGACCAAGTATTCAAAATAAAAGCCCTGGAAGGCACTTCACATTTCAACACATCTGAGTTCATAGTTCCCAACTCAGTCCTGTTCAGAGGCACTGGGAACAGGTACAGGTCAATGTTATCATTTGGGTAGGGGTAGCTAGGAGGCAAAATTAAGCCGATAACAGAGTTAATCCTTAGGAAGTGTTCAAAAAGTAATGCCTAGCTTTGTTTATTAAGAACTCAGGCTAGCTGGGTGTGGTGGTGCATGCCTTTAATCCCAGCACTTGGGAGGCAGAGGCAGGTGGATCTCTGTGAGTTCAAGGCCAGCCTGGTCTACATAGTGAGCTCCAGGCCAGCTGGACTAAAGGGAGACCCTGTTTCAAAAAGACCGCAAAATAAATAAACAAACAAATAAATAAATAAATAAATAATTCTGGATTTATGTTAGAACAGTTCTAGCCAGGGACAATTTTGCCCTTGAGGGGACATACTGTCATGTCTAGAGACATGTTTTGATTGTTAAGACTATGATGAGGGGTGCTAATGGTACACAGTGGGCAGAGACTAAGGATACACTCAATTATCCTATACCCTCTCCCACAATAACAAAGAATGGTCTATCCTAAAGTGTTCATGGTGTTTTGCTGGGGTTGAGAAGCTCAGGTCAGGAAAGCCTTGATTTGATTCTCTGTTAGGATGGCTGCTAATTGTGTCTTTATGAGTGTCCTGGTCTGTAAGTTCTCACGGTGGGTTAAATGATAGTCTGTTACAGCTTTTAGCATATGGACCTACTCTGGGAGGCTCTTAGCAACCTTTAAGTGCTTTATAGATTTCTCATCCCCAGATACCTCACTAGAGCCCCACTAAGAATTAGCACTGGGAAAGCACAAGAAAGAAAGGACCAGCCAGGCACAGGTAGGCCACAGGTAGGCCACAGGAAGGCAAAGGCCACGGCTTGCAGAAATATATTAGATTCCATATTTTCTTTGGACATTTTCCAATTCCAAATATGTCTATTTCACTGGCCAAAATATGGCTTGAATTAGGGACAGCCCCTTCTCTGAATGTAAACGGTTACATCATGCATTTCCAGTATGTGTGTTGTCTGCTGCTTCTTCCTTGAAATCATTTAGAAAGGGGGTTGTTGGACACATCAGATTTCTTGTTCACAGTGTCAGTCCCTAAAGGCCCCAGAGGAGGCAGGAGAAAGCAAGGAGCAAAAACATTTGTTGAGTGGGAAGGGCTGTGCGACACACTCCCTGGTGTCTTAGAATTTTCTGTTAATTCACAGGTTATTTGAATGCATTCTTATGCTCCTTATTTATAGAGATTATCTGATCTGTCTTTCCTTAGCTTTCCCCAGTCAGGCTGTACAGATCAGCATCAATTTGCTACAAAAGCTGAGTCTTGGGCTTCCCTCTGGGGACCCAGTGTGGTGGAGGCTGCATTTTAATAAGATCCCAGGCGGTGTGGGGAGCTCAGCTCTATGCTGTATCATTGCGTCCCCCCTCTTTTCCTGGAATCTTATCTGTTACCCTTCTTTAATGGCTTTAGGAATCTGTAAGACTTGTGTCTTTCACTGAGAGTTACTTCAAATCTTTTCCGAGCCTTGGTGGGCTATAAATATTTGGTAGCTGTAAAGTATTAGCTGCCCTCCAACCATTGAAGCAGCCCAGTCCTGTCTACTTGGGTTAGAGGAAATGCTTTTGAAACAACTCTGGGCAGAAGGGGAGTGGTAAGTAGTTTAAAATCAGTGTTAACAAGCAGTTACCGTTAATTGACCACCTGCTGGGTATTAGCTCTGTGTATGCAAACTCACTTAGCCTTCACAGAAACCTAAAAGGCAGCCAGGCATGGTGGGGCACACCTTTAAATCCTAGCACTTGGGAGGCAGAGGCAGGCGGATCTTTGTGAGTTCAAGGCCAGCCTGGTCTACAGAGTGAGTTCCAGGAGCTACAGGGAGATCCTGTCTCAAAAAGACCCAAGAAGCAAAAAACAAACAAAAAAACCAAGAAACCTAAAAGGCAGACTTTTTAGGTTCAAGTTACAGATTAGGATTGCTGGGCAGCAAGGTCCCCAAAGACAGGACTAATGGAAGCTTCAAGGCCTTTCTTAGCTCTCTATCACCACCACCAAACCACCCATGGAATATTAATCTAATAGGAGGTAATACCATTCAGATTATCTTTGCATAAAAGTATGCATAATAAACAAATCAAAGTGCTGTGTTCTAAATATTCTACCTTCTGGCTTAATCTAGTATTTTATGACAAAACTGTTGAAAGCATTCTTGCATGGGAAGCAGGCTAAAAGCATAGCACTTGTTTGCTGTCCCCTTGGGACAGCCCACCTTGTCCCAGCAGGACTGTAGGTATCTCTACCTTTTTCATAGTAGCACTGCTAACAGGTAGGAGGTAACGTCTCACTGTTTCTGTTTCCACTTCCCCAATGATTAGTGATTTGCAGTATTTTTTTTTTTTTTTTTGATGATGTTGGTCATGCTAAGTTTTCTTTGGAAAGTACCTATGCTGGATAGCTTTAGTGTCAACTTGACACACCTGGGTTGAGGGAGCCTCAACTGGGGAATTGGCTCCATTGGACTGGTCTGTGGCCACATTTGTGGAGTATTGTCTTGATTGTTGAGCAATGTGGGAGGGCCCAGCCCATTATGGGTGGTGCCACTCCTGGGCAGGTTGTTGTATTATTGTACAAGAAAGCAGTCTGATCATGGGCCAGGAGAGCAAGCCAGTAAGCAGTGTTCCTCCATGGCCTGTGCTTCAGCTCCTGCCTCCAGATTCCTGCCCTGAGTTCCTACCTTGGGCTCCCTGAGTGATGAACTGTGACCAGGGAGGTGTAAACCAAATAAACCCTTTCCTCTCCGAGTTGGTTTTGGTCAGAGCATTTTGTTACAGCAACTGAAGAGAAACTAGAACAGCACCTAGTCAGTTCCTTGCCCTGTTTTAACTGCTTGTTTCTCAGGCTTTTGTTAGATGTCTAGAAAGGGATCGGGCACACTGCACATAATCCGCCAACAGTACTTCTATTACAGTGGTCCTGGGAGTCAGAACTTGAAAATCATTTGAGGAAAGAATAAAGACTATGCTCGCGGCCCAAGGACGGCAGTGTGTTAGAAACAGTCTTCAAACAAACCATTCTCCTGCTAGGTGAAGCCCACTTTTCCTCTGCCCAGCATGGAGATGCACGGACAATATCTGAAGGTAACGAGCAAGAACATAAATTTGAGAGCCAGGCCTGGTAGTACGGGGTTTTCATGAGAGCTCAGGAGGATCTCAAGTTCAAGTTGCCTGGGCAACTTTACAAAGCCCTACCTCAAAATAAAAGACAGTGCTTGTTGATCTTGCAGGGGCCTGGAGTTTGGTTGGTAGTATGCATGTGCTCACGCGCACGCGCGCACACACACACACACACCACACACACACACACACACACACACACACACACACACACACACACTGGGAGATGTGTGGTGGTACTTAGTGGCAGAATGCTTACCAAGCTGAAAAGAAGAAAAGGAAGAAGAGGGGAGGAATAAATGGAAGGGGAAGGAGAGGAAGGGAAAGAAGGGTAGGGGAAGTGAAGGGAGAAAAGGAAAGGGAAAAGAAAGGGAAGGGTGGGGGCTGGAGAGATGGCTCAGTGGTTGGGGGCACTGGCTGCTCTTGCAGAGGACGGAGGTTTGCTTCCCAGCACTCAATTGACAGCTAACAACTGTCCTAACTCCAGTTCCAGGGGAACCAAACACCCACTTCTGACCTCTTTGGCCCCTGCACGACACAGATATACTTACATACATGCAGGAAATACACTCATATACATAAAATAAAATAATAAATAATATAACTAAAAAAAAGGGGAAGGGAGGAAAGAAAAGGGGAAGGAAAGGGGAGGGGAGAAGATGGGGGAAAGGAAAGGAGAGGGGAAGAAAGGGGAAAAGGAAAGGAGGTGAAGGGAGAGACTATGACCGGGAATTTTCCTGGGTTCATTTGGGTAGACAGCCACTAGCTCTGAGACCAGTGGCCAGTCTGTCAGTTTACTAATCTGTAACGTAGAAGTAATAAGATTGTAGGACTCAAAGAGACTTTGTGAGGACACAGTGCCAGGCGCATACTTTGACTGCCTTATTGATATGTACATTTAAATATAAGACCAGTGCTGGGGCTGGAGAGATGGCTCAGCTGTTAGGAGCACTGACTGCTCTTGCAGAGGACCCGGGTTTGATTCCCAGCACCCACATGACAGCTAAAAACCATCTTTATTTCCAGTTCCAGGGGAATCTGACACCCTCTTCTGACCTCTGCGGCATTGCACGACACGGGTGCACAGACCTACATGCAGACAGTACACTCATATGCATAAACAATAAAAAATTTTTAAAAAGACCAATGCTTCCAAATCAACTAGAGTGTTACGGAATGGCCTGCAGCAGCTTCCCTTTGAGAAGGCAACTAGCAAGCTTGAGAGGTTGCAGGAGGAGAGTTCAGAGGGACTTGGCTGCCTGGAGTTCTCAGAAACTCAGTTACAGAGAAGGAAGCCACCTGGCTGGCCTGGTGCACTATGGAAAGAGTACCTTTATCATGAGTCTCACCTGCTGGATCTCAGCAGGGCTGTTGCTTAGAAAACTGCTCATCTCCTTTCTAACTTTCCGACACAAGTAATATCCTGCCTTTTCTGAAAATCTTTGAGGACCAAACAAGAAAAAGACAAGATAGAAAACATGATGTTACCTCAGATTGTTTCTGAAACAAACACGCTCTTCTCCCATGATGTGCTTGCTTTGGCCTCTGTAAATTCAATAGGGACCTTCACCAGAATTGACATATCAGAGAATTCCTAGTTGTAAGACAATGTCTTCCTTTCTATTTTATTGCATACTGGTGATTCACTCATAGGTTCATGTGTTCATTCCATAACTTCACTGACCATCTCACATGCAGAGATGAATTAACGGTGGTGACTTCAGCAGAAAGCAGGGATGACTGACACTGGGTGTGCACACATGATCGACAATGGGGATTCCTGGCACAGGTTTATGAACACTGAGCCACATCTCCTGAGACTCTCTTAGGGAACTTCCTAAAAGGTGAGAGTTGAATTACTCTTTGAGGAATGAGAAAGAATTCTCAGTTGTCTGGGTGCAGTGTACGAGAGAAAAGGAAGGATTTCAAGGCAGAGGAAAGTGCCCTTGCAAAACAGGTAAGAATGTGTAGGGCTTCCCAGAATAAATGGAAGGCAAGGCTACTCTACAGTTGGTGGAGTGCCCTCAGATGTCATTAACTAAATGTTACTTAATGCCATGAAAGAAAGGACAGGGGCAGCATAGTCTTGTGACTTAATAGAACCATGCCTCCACTGGATTCCAAGGCACGTTATCATATGTGTTTAATCCTGTATTGAGAAGGGCCTATTGTCCTCTGTCTTCCAGGAAATGCTGCTCAGTCAAAACAGCTCTCTACATTCCATCTTCTTCCAACTGGCAGCGCGGCTGAAGCTGTGCTTTGTCTCATAGTTATGATCCATGACAATTACATTACCAAGAATAACAGTCCTTAGAGCAAGAGCGACAAATTTATCACTTGCGCTTAAATCAGCACCTAGTCACTTAGATAAATATCCGCCTGCCTCGCTTACTTTCTCTGTCAGTGTCAGGAAGAGGTATGCCTGGGAGCTTTTGTTTGATGCTTGAAATGAAGACCCTGAGGGATGGGCGAAATGGAAGACGTTTTCACATACCTTGAATATCGATGCTATGAGCTAAGTGGTGTATTCTGAATATCCAAGGAAAGTATTTGGCTCCAGTGTATGAATAGGTATCCCATTCACCTAGAAGAAAAAAGTCACAGAGAACCGCAGAACCCCATTGTAGCACGTGCCAGTTGGGAACAACTGGGAGTACCATGAATGTCCCATCTGGTAGGCTTTTCAGCTCTTCCTAGTCTCCATTGAGTTGTCTTCTTTAACACTTGGCACAGCTGTGGTCCTCTCAGGGAATGCTGGCTGACAGGACTCACCTAATGAGGCCGAAGGATCTTGTCAGTGGCTCTCTTTACTTTGCCCTTTAGTAAAAAGACTAGCCAGTGTTATGTGGTAGTGTGCTGGGCATCAACTTCGTAAAGGAGGTAGAGGAGGAGGAAGGTGGCTCAGGGGAGTTAACTAACTCATAAGAACATTAGCCAGTAAGTGATACAGCTGGGTTTGGCCCCAGGCAATTGATGCAAAATTCATTTGTTTCCTACCACACCACACTATCTTTCTGTACTATCTGGACCTAGGATTTGCATCCCAACCTCTCTAATTCCTAGACCTGATCTTTTACAGGACTCTCCCAGAGGACACTGAAGCAAGGGTTATCAAAGAGGCAAGGAGAGGTGGAGAGAGAACCAGAAACCCTCTAAGAAGCATGCCTAACATGCTGTGGCTAGGGCAGATAGCATCCGGGAATCTTCCATCATAAACAGTGGTTTTGAGCCAGTCTCTTAACCTCTCTGGCTATGCTCTGAAAGCTGAAGGATGGGATCAGATGTTCTCTCTGGTTTCATTCAGTTTCACAATCTAAGAATCTAATTTACTCAGCAAACATACAAAGAGATGTGATGATGGTGGTTGTGGGGAAAAGCAGGGCATGGCTTTCACCACCAGGCTCTAATTCAGTTTGGGGATTTATATTACAGGGATATGTTAGTTGGAGCTCTGTAGATTTCAAATAGAAAATCCCAACTTGAACCAAGCCTCTTATATCAGCTGGAGGATTTATTGATTTTGTGATGAGGGTGACTCATGAATTCAAAGATTCTGAGGTATATGGGATTCAGGAGAGGACTCTGAAAACTGGGACTAAAAGACCCTACATCTCTGCCCTTATACCTCAGCTGGGCACTTGGATCCTCTTGCAGAATGTTTACCTGTCCAAGTGGTAGGAAATTAATCTCCTATCTGAGGAAGAATTATCAGTTAAGGCTGGAGACTGGTTTCTCCGGTGTGGGTCTTAGGTTTGTTACTTTTGTGTTACTATGACAAAATACCTGACAGAAGCAACTTAAGAGAGGAAGGGTTTATTTTGGCCTATGATTTTGGTTTAGTCCAAATATCTTGGCCCCATCCACTTGGACAGACCATCCTGGTGGCAGGATGTAGCACAGAACAGCGTTGATATCACGAAGGACAGAAGTAGAGGAAAGAGGACTCATGGCACAGAACAGGCTTTATTCGTTTTGTCCCTTTATCCACCAGGCACAGGAGGATGCCAAACGTGTTCAGGGTAGGTCTTCTACCCTCTGTTAATCCTTTCTGGAAACACCCTCAGAAACAACCAGAAGATGTTACTAAGAAGTTCTGAATCCAGTCAAGTAGACCAAGATTCAGTCTCACAGGTCCCACTGGACCATCAACTTCAGCCAAAGGGTGAGATAATGTAATAGAGCTAATGTGAGCTCCATGTGATTTTGAGAGTAGAGAAGGCCCATGGTTACTAATAAGCCAGGCTGAACCTGCAGATGATGAGAACAGAGGCTACCATTTATCCAAGGCAAAGGCTGAGCTGGAGAGTGGCAAAGGACTTAGACACTTGCATGGCAGTGGCTGAATGGATTGACTAGAACACACATCTTAGCTTTTTGTCTGAGTGTACTACATTATGTTTTATTAATGAATCTAATAACTTAAGTGGGAAGACTCTACGGCCAGCTTGAGGTATAATTCTAAGTACTAGAGAAAGGAACCCGAAGAAATATTCTCTTCCCCTCCCTAAAAGGTACAACCTTTCCTATGCATATTTATTTGCTCCGATGTAAAATTAAATTGAAATTATTCTCCTCCAAATAAGCCTCCATTCAAGTCCTAACTTTATAAAACTGTCATAACGATTTTATCTAACCATTTTAGAGGGAGGCATTAAATAGAGCTCCTATATCTCATAAACCTTAAACCTCACACTCCCAGTCCTAGACCGGAGCTTCAAGGCATTGATTGCCTTGGCCTTGCTGCCAGCAGGATGCGATCTTGTCTGAGGGACCAAGGAGGCATTTGGGGCTGAGGAAGAATTTTCTTTGTGTGAAACTGAGCTCCAGTGTGCTCTGTCACGCTTGGTGGAGTTGTTTATGGGCTACTTCCTTTCAACCCCAACCAACAGACCCCTGGCTGCATTTCACAAGCTATTAAAAACACGAGTGTGCTGTCTTCTTGTGTGTGTGGCATCTAACCATTTATTTTGAATATTACATATTTGGAAAAGCATTCAAAATAGAAAAATGACAGCTTTGGGGGATTTTGAGCATGCCCTGAGTGAACTACATCTGTAATCTGAAACATACATTATGCAGGAATGATGGCTCTGGTCTTTTGCTCTAAGTTCTTTCAATACTTGAAAGCTCCATTTTTCTATTTTCAAGGAATTGTGTTTTGATTTCTATTTTCCTTAGACAGTAGCAGAAACTCACATTCCTTAATCATTCATGACCTTCTCTCCCTGTTTGTATTTTGGCTCCAAAGAGTTTTCCTTCTCCAGACCGTATAACATTTTTTCTCACTGTTGCTTGAATCAATACAGTGTTTTGTTAAATGATGTTCTTACACTTTATGGGACACTTTCAGGAACATTTTATCATTTGATCCCCTTGTAAACTCTGTAAAAATAGTTATCATTCTTCTCTCCACTTTATGAGTAAGGAAACTGAATTTCAGAGGGTTACACAAGGTGAAATTAGGTGCCCATGTCTAACAGTGCCTATGCCACTTAATCATCCATCCATCCATCCATCCATCCATCCATCCATCCACCCACCCATCCATCCACTTGAAAGCAATAATTTAACCCCAGTAATATTGCTAACAGGCATGTCTCTAACCCTAGAGCTCCTAGAGGCTCAAAGAAACCTAGTAGAATCCAATCATTAAGTTCTGCCAGACCATTGGGCTCATATAGAAGACAGCAGCTAAGTGTGATCTTGTCTGACTGCACCAGGCTGCACCAGCTGCCACCCATACTGGCTCATGCATTGCGTGAGGACTGCTGCTTTTCCCAAGGAGGGCTAAGGCAAGCTGACAGCTAGAGAAGGGAGCTGCCTTGTCTCTTGTCTTTAGCTCCGCTGACAGTGTCTCTGCCACACCGTCAGACTAATTAATATCATGGAACATTTTACTCTTCTAATTTTCTTTGCCTTTCATTCACACTTACTCTTAGTGGCTGCTGATTGTAATTGTCACAAGAAAGACAATTGTGTCCTTGTCAGAGGTTGGCAAACATTCAGGACAGGAGGGCCACAGGAAGAGGACTTGCCTTAGAAGCAAGTTACACAGAGGGTTTTACAAAATTCAGCAATCAAGTAGTAATTTGATGCAAGTATTTTAAAGATCAAAATTAATACAAAATTCTATGCTGAATGAAATGTCAAATGAATGAAGAGAGGCACCTGAAGCAAGGAAATCCATCAGTGGTCCTGCTTGCTAGCCAGAGCACTGGAGTCCCAAGCAGATTTTGGTCTTTATTTGGGCAAATCTCCCCCCGACCTCAAAACTTTCCTTGTCTCCTTCCTCCTCAGTTCTGGAAATTTCTTTACTTACTTGGGACTTTGCCTTGCTGTCCCTCACTATCCCAGAGTCAGAATGCCCAGGGAAACCTCAGAGCCTGGAAATGGTGCTTCCCTTCTCCTAATAGCCAGTGGGAGTTCTGTGGAGACAGAGGTTTCAGTGGCTTCATAAGCCTGCAGGACATCTTATTAAACGGGCATGGTAAAGGAAGCAGGTGCTTGGAAGTTTCTTTGCAAATCCTTGTTTGATTCCAGAGCCAGAATTCAAATGCTATGCTTCATTTCCACCACTTACTAGTTGCCTCCTATTCTGGATTAATGATAAATATGTCTACTGTATCATCACGTCTTTGACATAGAACTTGAAATGCAGTAAAGGTATTAACCACGGCAGAACGAGTAGGAAACTGGTTTCTCTTTTGGATGTCACATGACCTATTTGCTCAGGTCTCCTTTAGCCTGGTTGTTGAATTAGTTCAAAGGAAAAGGAGAGTTACTTCAGTACCCAGTGCTATAGAGTGTCGTTTCAGTGTCTGTCTCTCAGCCAGCTGCCCAAGTGAGGTAGTGGTTGTTCTCCTACAGTCTCCTATCGTTACATGGATCAAGCTCTTGATATAAAAAGCTCTTCTCACTTGTGCCCTCTCCCCTGAACCTACTATGAAGGGTGAGCAAAGCAAAGCATGTATTCTTTGTCCTGCCTCTGCTGTCCCAGGACATCATCGCTGACCTTTAAGATGGGCATCTATTTGAAGCATGATGGACTTTGGGGTAGGTGTTGGCTGACTACTGTGCTTGGTCTCTTAGGCTGGGATTCTGAGACACATGTTGGCTGAGAAGTAGGAATGGCTGCTTTCTATCATGGGATTTTCTTAGCATCCTGCATCCTTGAGCGACCTATGAACATGCAGCAGCTTAGAGTTCCAGCTGCTGGTTTGCGTAGAGGGACTGCATTTTCTGAACCAGAGTTTATAAATTTAATCAGAAGAAAGCCAACAAATATATAATATATACATTTATAAAGTACAATGTGATATTTCTTTTTTATAATTTTTAAAATTTTATTTATTATTTTATGTGTATGAGTGTACTGTCTGCATGTAGGTTGGTGCACCCATGTTGTGCAATGCCTCGGAGGTCAGAAGAGGGTGTTGGATTCCCCTGGAACTGGAGTTAAAGATGGTTCTTAGCCGCCATGTGGGTGCTTGGAATCGAACCCCGGTCCTCTGCAAGAGCAGTTGGTGCTCTTAACCACTGAGCCATCTCTCCAGTCCCTAATGTGATATTTCTACACGTATACAATGTATAAATGATTGGATCTGATAATTGGCAAATTACCATTCTTAGTGGTAAATTCTCTACTAGCTTTGAAGCGAACAATGTGGTCAATCTCAGTTTTCTGACTGCACTGTAGAACATTAGATCTTTCTAAAAAAATATGCTCCTTAAAGTCAGGCCTGGTGGTGTACACCTTTAATCCCAGCACTTAGGAGACAGAGGCAGGCAGATTTCTGTGAGTTCAAGGCCAGCCTGGTCTATGTAGCAAGTTCTAGGACAGCCAGAGCTACAGGAAGACCCTGTCTCAAAAACAGATATATATATATTTTATTTATTTATTAACCAGGTTAGAAGAGAGTAAATTAGGAGTCTCTAGGATATTTGATATAAATCTATATATCTTCAATACATGTATGGATTTAAAAATGGTCAATTTGTATCAATATTAGTACTTACATTGATTTTGTAAGTGACAGTGATACTGTGCTTTTTGAAGACCTGAATGCTAAGGCAAGGGGGCTGGAAGGATGGATCAACAGTTAAGGGCACTGGCTGGTCTTGCAGACGACCCAGGTTCGGGTTCCAGCACCCACATAGTATCTAACAAAAGTCCACTCTAGGCTATTTGACACCCTTTTCTGGCCTCTGCAAAGTAATGCATGACATTCGTTAATTTAAAGAATACAGGTAAAACACTCATACACATGAAATCAAGATAAAATTTTAAAACATTTAAAAAAAGAATGCTAAGGAAAAATAGATGCTGCATCCACACACATGAATGCATAGTCATATTTATATACATGCATATGCATAGTCATGTTAACAGGTTCACATATGCAGTAATACTCACGTGTATGTATAGTCATGTCAAAATGAAGACATAATCATGTTAGTATACATGTAATCATGTTAATATATAAATAAGTGGAGTCATGTTAATATACACATATGTGTAATTATATATACACATGTGCATGATCATGTTACCACTCAAATATACATATTCATATACATATTAATGTTTTTAAAATCATTTTGATTCAACAGGTCAAGGAGTAAAGTCTGAGAAACTTGGAAGTGACCAGGAGATGTTTGGCAAAGAAACTTGATGCACAAAGATATTTGTCCTACCTAATTCCTGTCTTTGTGCCTTGTCTGTGTCTCAAAGAAGAGCATTGTTCAGGATCCATTGTGCTTTTTTATGGTCATAATATGCAGGAGAGTCAAATACTGACGATTCAGGACCAGGAATATGTAAACTACATATGATATTCTACTGGAATCTCAAAATCATATTTTAACTACTGACTTAACCTTCCTCTCATATCAAACAAACTATAAAGGGAAAATGAAATACTCAGACATGAGACTTTCCCATGTACGTTCAATTGGCAAGCCTTTGGAATAAATTATAAAGGGAGTCAAGCTGAACAAAGCAGAGGGCAGCAGACAAAGCCCGGCTAGGGAGAGCCATGCATCCGTCTGAAGCCAAGCTCGGGAAAGCCATCCCCACAGCGTACATAGGCCGGTTCCTGTCCAGGCTGTCTCTGTGCCTCAGAGATGTTTGACAAGTCCCTTATTTCTCCCATCTTCTTTCCTCAGCAGTCAAAGGACAATTTGCAAATCCGTGAAAATGACAATTGCCAAAATATTTTCTGTTCCTGGTTGTTCACATTAGTTATTTGCAACTCTTAATGTTCCTTAAAAACACTTTGATCCATTTTTATTTTATTTGGATCAAAGTGTTTTTAAGGAACATTAAGAGTTGCAAATAACTAATGTGAACAACCAGGAACAGAAAATATTTTGGCAATTGTCATTTTCACGGATTTGCAAATCCTCTACAGGTTAGGAGATGTCATAAGCCACAGTAAGACCCTGTTATATTTATCAGGGGGTAAAAATGTAATTCATGAATTAACATATCATCCAAACATATGTGTCTATGCCAAAGTAACCTACCATAACTATTAGTGCTGCTTAAATACCTATATATCTAATTGCTTGTGCTTCATTAGTAGGATCGAAAGGTTACTCCTGAACAAACTGTCAGCCCATGAAAGGAAACAGCCAGAATTGACCAGAATCCAAGTCAACAGCTCCAGAGAGAGAGGACAGTTTTACTTCTCATCCACCTGTGCCCCTTTTCTAAGCCTAGGGAACAATCTGCGGAAGAGGGGGCGTGGTAGAATGTAAAGGCTGCGATTGGGGTGAATGGTGAAACTACAGCGATGTAGTCTGGACACTCATTTGATCAACTTGATTGAACAAACAACCTGTCAACCTCCACTGAATGGTGGGACTGTGGGGGTTTGGGCACAACAGTCTATAGATTGGTTTTGCACGAAGGATGCTTATACTCATGGATTATCACTTATAGCTAAAAAATAAAAAAAAAAAAAAACCTGAAAGATGCAGGACAGTTATGGCAGAATACATGATCTGGGATGGGGTGGGGGTGGGGGGGAAGGGAAAGGGAAATATGCCTGATCTGAATTGGAAAATGATGTATAAAATGCACAAACCATCAATAAAAATTAAATTAAAAAAAAAAAACACTTTGAGCTGGGTGTGGTGTCACAAGCCTTTAATCCTAGCACTTGGGAGGCAGAGGAGGGCAGATCTCTGTTAGTTCAAGGCCAGCCTGGTCTACAGAGTGAGTTCCAGGACAGCCAGAGCTACAGGAGACTCTGTCTCAAAAAGACAAAAAAAAAAAACAAAACAAAACAAAACAAAAAAAAACACTTTGAAAGAGAACAGTGTTCTAAAAAAATCTTTAGTGTGCCTCTGCTAAGATATTCAGTGACTTCTTTGTTGTGGTGGTGCCACCAGGCACTGTGAAGCCCAGGCCTCCTGCTAGCCAGACTGCCACTACCTACGCACTTGGACTGGTCCAACAGCTCCCAGTGTTGTGTTCCTCAACATTGTCTCTGTTTGCTTTTGAGACTGTTTTATGTTATGATTGATGCTTAGCCATCTGTGAAAAGTAATACTTGAAATAAAAGGTAAAATATAAGAAAACTGGGCTGGATACATCTGGGTTGAGGGAGCCTCAGTTGGGGAATTACCTCCATTGGACTGGCCTGTGCCCATGTCTGTGGGGGTATTTTCTTGATAATTGAGTGATGTGGGAGGTCCCAGCCCACTGTGGCAGATAATTCTGTATTGTATAAGAAAGCAGGCTGAGCATGGACCAGAGGAGCAAGTCAGAAAGCAGCGTTCCTCCATGGCCTGTGCTTCATTCAGCTCCTGCCTCCAGGTTCCTGGCCTGCGTTCTTACCTTGGGCTCCCTATGTGATGAACTGTAACCTGGGAGATGTAAGCTGAATAAACCCTTTCCTCACCAAGTTGGTATTGGTCAGAGTGTTTTGCCACAGCAACTGAAAGCAAACTAGAACAGAGAAATCAGTAAAGGTCCAGCTGCAATGTGTGTGCTGGCCTCTCTAGCCATTATTTTCACAAACTTGATTTCAAAGTATTTTACTTGTTACTTTTGTGCACAGTTCTTGCTATATAAGACCAATTACAGGGCAATTTTTTTAAGTGGACTGTAGATTAAAATACTGATAAATATTTATTTATTTATTTATTTGAGCATTCCAGTCGGTATTATTGTCCTTCCCCTCAAGTGCATTATTAACACCGTGTGCTGTGATGGGCCCATACTGAATCCTAGCACTTGGGACATAAAGGTAGGAGGATCACAAAGTTGAAGATAACCTGAGCAAGACTATTTGCCTTTAAAAAATATGTGTATTTAGGGGTGGCAGGGTAAAGTCCTTGTTCTGCAAATTTAAAGCCTGATGGCCTGAGTTCAATCCCTGGAACCTATATAAAGGCTAAAGGAAAGAACTGAGTCCTTAAAGTTGTCCTCTGACATGTCCTCCACATGCTGTGGCATGTGTGTACCAACATATGCATTACACACAATAATAATTAGTAATAATCAAAAAATTGATAAATTAATATATTTAGATATATATAAAGTTTGCATAAGTACTAGAAAATGTGTTCAGCAGCTGGAGAGATGACAATTGGATAAAGCACTTGTCACGTAAGTAGGGGAACTGGAGTTTGGAGCTCAGAACCCCAGCAACCATGTAAAAATCTTGCCAGGTGTGGTGGTCTACCTGTCATCCCAGGGCTTAGGAGCCCAAGACAGGGAGTCTCCAGAACAAGGCAGCTAGTTAGATTAGCTAGTTAGAATCAGTGAGCTCTGGGTTCAGTGAGAGACCAGGTTTCAGTAAATAAAGTACAGAGCAACTGAGGAAAGCACTGAACATAACCACTGGCCTCTACACACATGTGCACTCACACATTGGAACACATGGACACATGTATACTAAACATGTACTCACACATACAAGGAAATATGTTTAAGGCTACTGTCATTGTTCTTTGTTGTCCATAAGAATTAGGTGCTAAGGCTCTCTTGATGAAGACACTGCACACTTTGGTCACAGGGCATGAAAACGAGATGGAAATTCCCTCTCTCAAAGAGCCAGAAGGTGCTATGCGGGTTGCTGGAGGGGTGATGTCATTGGTGGCCCTGCCTGCTGTGGATACTGCAAAGTACAATAATGAGCCATTTGGAAAGATGGCCACTGGTATAATAGTGGCATGATATTGGAGGAACTGACAGCTTTCTGATTGGATTTGAGGCTTGCTCTACAAGACGGAACTCATGTTTTGCACTTAGACGCCTGGTGAGAGCCTGTGGCTGAGGAGGTCGCAGTGCTGGGTGAAGGAAGAGAGCTACTATTGTTTTGCTAAATGGATATATTTTTAAACCACCTCCCAAATAGCCATGTTTATACCAGTTGATTAGTGCTGCTTTCAGCCTCCATCAGCAAAGCTTCTTGTTTTCTGTTTGTGATGGTGAATGTAAAGACTCACAACTCACCAACGTACTGAGAATAAATAAGTGACTGTTGAATGCTTGGCCCCAAACATGGTATTTATAGCACCCTCTCCAAAGCGTCGGCCAATCAGCATTTCAGCCTACATGGAGGAGGAGGGGCTTATGAAACCCTCCTCTTCCTGAGGGAGTATAGGCAGTTTGTCTTTTTTTTTTTTTTTTTTTTTTTTGTTATTTCGAGACAGGGTCATCCCTTGTAGTCCCCAGTTTGTCCTGGAACTTCACTCTTGAGACCAGGTGGCCTTTAACTCACAAAAGATCGCCTGCCTCTGCCTCCCAGACGGTGCTAGGATTAAAGGCCGCGTGGCACACTCACATCCTCCTCAGCTTTTTTTTTTTTTTTTTAGGCCTCGGCTAGAGTATGATAGCCTGAAAGGAAAAAAGATTCTGATTATTTCCTTTTGTAGTAAACTACTATTTCATTAAATCTTTGAAGTTTCTCTTCCTGCCTTCAGTGACTCTGTAAGAATACATGGTGGCTCACGCCTTTAACCCTAGCATTCGGGAGGCAGAGGCAGGTGGATCTCTGTGAGTTTGTACCGTACAGGCCAACCTGGTCTACACATAAGTTTCAGCAGCTGGGGCTACAAGGAGACTCTGTCTCAACGAGACCACAAAAAAAAAAAAAAAAAAAAAAAGATCTTCTTTTTCTTTGTTTAATTTGGTCTCTTTGCCCCCTGGAAACCCTCTCTCAGCTGCCTAGCGTTCCTACCCTGCCTTTTCTTTCTTTTAAAATTTTAGTAATTATTTTAATTTTATGTGTATGAGTGTATTGCCTGCATGTAAGTAGGTGCACCAGTGTCCTGCAATGCCCTCAGAGGACAGAAGATCCCTGAACTGGAGTTAAAGATGGCTAGCCGTTGATGTAGGTGCTGGGCCTGGAACTCGGGTCCTCTGCAAGACCAGCTAATGCTCTTAACAGCTGAGCCACCTCTCCAGCCCTGCACCCTGCCTTTTCATGTATAAAAAAACTGGTAGGAAATGTAAATCAGTTTATTTTCATGTTGTGGCATTCAGTCGCCAAAGGGTGTTGCTCCTGGTGACTCAAATGCCATTGTGTATATATCTTTCAATGGGATGGTACCTTTGGGAAGAATTTCCGATCTCCTGCCTAAGGAGTTTGGCTACTGGTGTTCAGAGCAGGATGGAAACGGGAGTCTGGGGACACCACTGTTCAATAGTTGGCCTAACCTCCTACTGAATTTGTGCTCCTGTTTCAGGGACTGTTCATCTTGTGTCTCTAGAGACCATGCTGCCTACATCCTGGGAGAAGTGCTGTCATCACTAAGAGGAGCCTGGAATTATAACCAGCTCTTACCTGGACCAGTTATCCCTGTGTTCAGCCTGTTTCTCTTGGGCTTTCTCATGTTGAGCATTTCCAGAGTTCTGCAGGGTAACTCTGTCTGCTTCTCATCTTCAGGACCACCTATGAGCATGCACTTTGATCTTCCTGTACTCTGTTGGGGCCACATTTATATTTTATAGCTTAAGGTTAGAGGTGTCTTCTAATGTTAGTGAACACTGAGTTGGCATTGTTGTTTTTCCTTCTACTTACTGGTTGGGTGGCTTTGGAGAGTATCCAAAGATTGAAATATTTTTAGTTTAAAACAGGCTAGTGTTAACTTTTATATCAGAATACATTAAGAAGGAAATCTTAGTCCCTTTGACTGTGTAAATACTGGGACACTAAAGGAACCCTTCTTTCTTTTAATAGTGGCTGAGTTAAGGTATCCATGAAATTCTGAGATTGTCCTGACTGCTGTTAGTTGCCTTAAACCATGAACACCTGGGTAGCGTCAGGTGTCCATTTGACACACCTGGGTGGAGGGAACCTCACTTGAGGGATTTCCTCCATTGGATTGGCCTATGGCCACATCTGTGGGACATTTTCTTGATTGTTGAGTGATGTGAGAGGGCCCAGGCCACCGTGGGTGGTGCTACCCCTGGACAGGTGGTTTTGTGTTGTGTAAGAAAGCAGGCTGAGCATAGGCTAGAGGAGCAAGCCAATAAACAGCTTACTTCAATGGCCTATGCTCCAGGTTCCTTCTGCCTTGAGTTCCTGCTTTGGCTTCCCTCAGTGATGAACTGTGAGCTGGAAGATGTAAGATAAAATAAACCCTTTCCTCTCCAGCTTGGTTTTGTTCAGTGTTTTTATCACAGCAATAGAAAGAAACTAAAACGACATCCAATGCTGGCTAAAGACACCAAGCAAGTATCTGGGAGGAGTCTTGGCAATGCAGTAACAGAACCTACTAGTGCAAGGCCCTTCACTGTGTGGTTTATTCTCTGAGATCAGCATTTCATGTTCTGTATGACACCTTACAAGTGCTAACTTTCCTTGGTTTGCTTTCTAATCTATTCATCTGGTGCAAAAGAAAGATAATCAACTTTCAAATGATTTCAGGCTTTGAATCCCAACTGGGCCTTAATGAACTACATGAACCTGGGCAAATAGTTTTGCACCTCAGTTTTTGCTTTCATCACCTGGGGGAAAAATCCAAGAGAGAATGATACCTGAGCTATTGATTAAATTATTAATGATTCATTTAAGAATTAAGCAATTCATCATCTTATTTATTGAACAAACATTCTTGAACTACCTTGAAGTGCCAAGCATAATACTTGTTGATTAAAAAAATGAATGAGTGAAGTATTCATGGTAACAGATTAGCAGGGAGCAGGCATCAGAGCAGATCATGAGTGTCTAGTATAGCTAAGTGTGGACATAAAGGGACACCTTGTGTGAGCACAGATAACCAAGAACCTCCCAAGGGTGGTGTCTGGGACTAGAGCAGCAGTTATTGAAAGAACAGGAGTTACCTCAGTAAAAGAATATTGAATGTTAAAGAAACAGTAGCAGCAAAGATTAAGGAAGAAAGAGTCAGGTGTAGAGAAGAGGCAAAAGAAGTATTAGTGGATTACCTCGAAAAGGCTCTCTCACACAGATGCGAGTCACATTATCTCCTTTCAGTCCCTAAATACAATCTTCTAGAAATTCAAGGGGTTCTCAATTATTGGAGCCCAGATGTAGAGCTATTTATCATATGAATCAAGTATAGAATCTAGTATCTAGAGAAAATATATGTGTTCACACTTGCTTCTGTGTGTGTGTGTGTGTGTGTGTGTGTGTGTGTGTAGGTGTAGTCTGTCTTCTTTGGCTGATTTTATGTTTACTTTCCCTATTTTCTTCCTCTTAGCAGTTTCAGTTGACCTCTGCCATTAGTATATTAGATTAGCATATAATCTAATATGTGTGTATATATTATACATACAAAATATACACTAATGTGGTCTATTAGGTTACATTCTGCTGTACTTCTCTATGAACTCTCTGTATAATTCTCTATGAAAACAGCTGTCATTTTCTATGAAAATCCTTGTGTTCAGGCTGGTACCACAAAGGGGACTTTTCTTTGCTGTGAGCTGGTTTTGCTACTCCTAAATTCCCCCCAGAAGGTGTTCTTGCCCGGGGCTGTGATGGAATTGAGATGTAACCCTCTCACTTGAGGCAAATAAGGAATTTTAGCTCAATATTAAAACTCTGCTGCTGAGGTTAATGTGCATTTTCCTAATTAGATCATTTATAAAAGAGGATGTCCGAATCACCTTAGAAGAGACATTCCTAAACTCCTTTAGAATCTGAGGCAAGTTGATGTGGACAGCACATGAGTTGCTTGTCTATTAGATGTTAATTGTATAATCTCCCCTTTATTTTTTCACAGAGATCATTGTCTGCTTGGTGATTGCTATGCTTAGTTTATTTCAGAATAGTGGTAGTTTCTCCAATGAAATGCATCTATAAAATGACAGAAACCGTAGACATTAATCTGACGCAGTCCTGGTTACTCCTATGGGAAGGCGGGTTCTGCTGCCATGCCCTGCTTGGATTCTGATGCATGGTCTGTTGACATTCACAGTTCATTCCATCTTTTAGGACGTGAGTCTCTTTGTAGAAATTTCATGATCATGTCTTGTAAAAAATTTAAAAAAGGATAGCTTTTTTTTATTTTTTTTATTTTTTTTATTTTATTTTATTTATTTCGGTATGTGTATCAATGTACTGTCTGCATGCAGGTCTGTGCACCCGTGTCGTGCAATGCCGCGGAGGTCAGAAGAGGGTCTCGGATTCCCCTGGAACTGGAGTTCTCCTGGAATTGGAGTTTCAGACGGCTCTCAGCCGCCATGTGGGTGCTGGAGATCGAACCCGGGTCCTCTGTAAGAGCGGTCGGCGCTCTTAACCGCTAGGCCATCTCTCCAGCCCAGGATAGCTTTTTTTATGTACACATAAAGTCCTACTACGAAGTGAAGAGCAACCTGTTCTTGGGTACACTCCAAACCGGGCTCTAATGACGGTTTAGAAAGGAATTTCAGATAACCACTGAATCACTTTTTAATTTATTCATTTGATTTATTCAATACTTATTTATCCAGGACCTACTACTACTATTCTGATGCTGTGTCCCCTGTCTTCGGGGGCAGTAATCCGCAGGTACCCGAAGGAGACCCCAGACCTGTAAGGTGGGCGAGAGAAAGGAGCGAGACCCTACGAGCTTTGTCAAGGTCTAATTTATTATAACAAAGGAGGCTGCTTATATCTTGCAGAAAACAGGGTAATCAGTCGGTCTGGCTATCTGGCGTCAGAGGAGGGCCTGTTTTTGCAAGATCACTGAGTTGAGACATTGGGCTGGAGCATCTGATGGCTTTTGCTGCACGTCCGCACCCAGCTCTTGGGCAAGGCTCGAGGTGACAATTCACAGAGTCAGCTTCCTTGTAAGCAAGCTCAGCGTAAGCAAGCTAAAGCCTGCGGCTCCTTACAATGCTGGATAAATGCAGTGAGTGAGATGCAGTCTGTTCTCTGATGACTGCTCAATCTATCTTCGATAGGGGTGGGGAGTGAACTATTTCCAAAATTGAGCATCAATGTGTATTGTTTTATCAACAAGGAGCTTAGTGAGCAGTATCTTAGAACTTTACTTCTTGGATCAATTAGCTTGGGATCTCCACAGAGCAGGCACTTAACTTGGTGCCTGGCAAAGGTTAGAGCTGTACTTCTTGGTTAGCAGATGAATATCCTAGTAAATTCAGTCAGCCTTAAAGGTTTCTCAGAGTTTCAATATTCTAGGTGCTTATGCATGAGAGCCACTAGATTTCAGGACAGAGGGCAGATAAAGTAAATATAATGACCCTGAAGCTTGAAAACTAGCCCCAGATTCGTCATGATGATTGTCTTAGTTCCAGAAATCTCCCAGGATAAGCTAGATAAGTTTATGTGCCCAGATGGTGAGCAACTGCACAACTCTGTACTGGCCTCCTGGGATGTCACACCTCAGGACTTATGAAGCAAGTGTTCATAATTCCATGTTTTTACATATTTCCCTGACTGTTGTATATCTTGGCCTTTATTTATACACATGCCACGTACAGAAAAATATTTCTGACCAAAGAATCTAAAATGATGTTAACAAGTGACCACCAGACTTGGGACCTAAAATCCAGTGAGAGGTGGATTTTGAAGCATTAACCAAGCCAGTTTCAACATCAAGAAGTGACACACAACCACAAAATCCCAAAGTTCTGAGAGATGTTTTTAGGTATACAGACCAGTCAAGTCATAAACCCACCACATATTCAAAGCTGACAATCTTGTAAGCTTTGAACAAAGAACCGCTTTGAGATGATTATAACCCTTGCATGTGGGTGCTCAAGAGATGTGTATTTGTGAATGGCAGTTTCCTGCCTTTAGTTCTGTGATTGACATAAACAAATATTTTCTCTAGTGGCAGCACAATTAGGTATCCAGGCTGCTGTGTGTGGTACACGCGACCTGGAGCCTTGAGTAAGAAGTTCAGGAGGCAGGTATTGGTAATACTGATTTTGTAAGGTGTTACTCCTGTGTTCCTGTTAAATCTCTTTGTTACAGCCTGTCAGAAAGATGAGCTTTATGCTGAGAAGTTCTATTCTGAATCCTGCTCACAAGTAATGTGGTAACTTGAAACTTGCCATGGGCTGTGGACTATGCTTCCCAAGCACTGAATGATGCTTAGTAATTCTCAAGTGACTGAAAGAAGTACAGAATACTCTCAAAGTCTGGGTGTAACTGAAGTCTGTTTGTGGGAAATTTACATGAAAGACTTGGAGTTGTTAAATTGCTGTCTCCTGCCATTTTTCTATCTTCAGAGGTGAAAGGTAGAAAAATCGGAACCAAAGTGTGGCCTTGGAAGCTCAGGGACGAGGAAGGCTTTGGAGCAGGTCCTAGGATGGGGCAAGAGCAATACTTGAAGAATTTTTGTTGCAATTCCCCACTATTGTTTTATTTCCCTTTTACAGACTGTTCTGAAATTTGAATCCTTGCCTGGTCAGGAAAATCGCCAGCTCTTCTTCATGTGGAATTGTCTGTCATGGTCAGTAATTAACCTAGAGGGGAACGCAGTGGTCAGGAGGGGCCCTTACTTTAGATTCTGCCTTTATTGTCTGCAAGTTTGGCCTCTGACATAATTACTTTTTCTAATTTAATAAACATGTGGAGTTACTTTTTTCTAACCATGGCTGTGGGGTCAGAGTTTATGTTTCATTTAATAAGATTACAAAACTTCTTGAAGTCGAGAGAAAAAATTTCCCTTGTGTGATTAAAAAAAATTGCTGAAAAGCATTTGATTTTTAAATGCAAAGATTTGAGCACAATGTTTTCATTCTCATTGAAGGATTTGTGGATGGGGGATGGGGGATGCTCAGTGGGGAAAGTGTTTATCATAGGAACAGGAGGACCTGAGTTCAGATTCCTAGCACTCACATAAAAAGTTGGACCTGCCGCTGAACTCCTATAACTTCAGTGCTGGGCTGGGGCCCTGCAGGTGGCAAAAACAGACAGAAACAGGCCTTTCTGGTCAGGTAGTCTGGTGAATTGGTGACCTTCAGCTTCAGTGACCAACCCTGTCTCAAAAATATAAGGTGGAGAACAGTAAAGACACCTGAGGTTGACTTCTAGCCTCCATGCTCATGTGCATACACCTGAGGAAAAATGTATATACACATGTAAATGGAAACATACATACCCCATACATGCCCTCTCAGTTGTGTATAATTTTAACTGCTCTTCATTTGACATCTATAGGTGACATTATAGCATGTGGTGGTCCCAGATCCTTGTTTTAAAGAAAAGAAACTCTATTTGAAAATATTCAGGTAATTATTTAAAACTTTAATTGTGTTGGGTGTGGTGGCACATGCCTTTAATCCCAGCACTTGGAAGGTAGAGGCAGGCAGATCTCTGTGAGTTCAAAGCCAGCCTGGTCTACATATCGAATTCCAGGCCAGCTGGGGCTACAGTGGGACCCTGTTCCAAAAAGACTAAAAAAAATAAAAAATAATAAAATAGAACTTTAATTGTATACCAGACATCCAAATATAGATGCATATTTAATGTGTGTGTATATATATATATATATATATATATATAATGTTCAAACAGCTTCTCAAATTCATTTTATTAGAGCGCCGTATGAATTCCAAATATAAATATTGAAAGCTAAGCTTGTAATAAGAGCTGACTTAGAGGTCAGATTTTTCTTGTGTATGTGGTATAATAGAATTCTTTGCTTTATAAAATAACTTTTCACAGAGTTGGTTTAAGTAGCATTCCCACACCATTAGTTTAACAGGAGATTCTGAATATAAAAAATTCCTAAGCACTTTGAGGCAGATTCAGCTTCTCAGGAACATTTCTTCTGAGTGAAGTAAGGCATTTCTACAGTTGTCTTTCATTCAATGGGTATTTTTAAGGTATTCTCTGTATGCCAAGGCCTGGACTTAAAGTAAGCATGCTGTTATGATGTATGCTTGTCACTGAATGTTTTTGGAGGCGCGGCTATGTAAGTTGGATTTATTGTATAACAAGACAAGGATGTGGCAAGTGACATTCAGGCTGTGGGAACATACAGGTGGGGCATTTGCTATGGTTATGGTTTCAATATGAACTGTCTCCCACATCCCTGGTCCCCAGATTGTGGCACTATTTTGGAGATGGCTGGAACTCGTGGAGGTGAGACCATGTTGGGAAAAGTAGGTTCTAGGGAGTACACCTTAGAAGGGTGTACCGGATCTCTGGTTCCTTCCTCCCTGTCTGCTTCCCTTGCATCATGAGGTGAACAGCCTCCCATCAACATGTCCTGTCTACCAGCATGGGTCTGAACAACCAGGAATGGAATTCTCTGAAACCATGAACCAAAAGTAAGTCCTCCCTCCCTAAACTTGTTTATTATTTTGTCACAATGACATAAAAACCAATATAACAACATCCAAATCATACTAGAGGAGAAAGCAAAGCTTCATAAAAGTGGTTGGGAACATTGGAACTTAGTTTTAAAAGGTGACCATTTGTTAAGCAGTTGAGAAAGGAGAAAGAACATTCTAGTTACAGAAAACAGTGTCTAGGAATCCGCATGTGGTGGTTTGAATGAGAATGTCCCCCATAGGCTCCAAGTATTCAGACATTTTGTCCCCAACTGGTGGCACTGTTTTGGGAGATCTTAGAAGGTGTGGCCATCCTCCAGTCCCTGGGGGTGGGCTTACGGAGTTCAAAAAGCTTTTCGAATGCTCTCTGCTTTCTGTGTCTGCTTGAAGATGTGAAGCTATGCTTTCTGCTCCTGCTCCCGCATCTCCTGCCACCCCCCATGATGGACTTTAATTCCCCTTGAACCATAAGCTCAAATAAAGTCTTCCTTTTATAAGTTCCCTTGGTCATGGTGTTTTATCACCGCAACAGAAAAGTGACTAATACATCTCATTAAAATATGTCACATCTTGACACCGTTTGGGACTTCATGTGTATGATCATGGTAAACTTGGAGAAATGACTGAAGAAAGTAATAATCCCTTGTGGTTTCATTACTAGCCACAGGTTATTCTTTCTTTCTTTTTCTTTTTTTTTTCTCTTTCTTATTTTCCTCCCTGAACTTTTATTTTCTGAGTAGTACCTAGTTCTCAGTCCTTGGTCCTTTCCACATGCTCTAAGGCTTTCAGGATTTCATTCAGCCTCATGGCTTCTTACCATGCACAAGAGGACGCAGTAGTCTTCTCCACTGGATTATGCAGGAACAAGGCACCATTTGCATGCATGTAATGTATGAATCAGTACATGTTCATGTAGGTGTGTGTGCTCTAGTGCACTGTACATGTGTGTACTTGTATATGAGTACCAGAGGTGGACATTTGGTGTTTCTTCTATTATTCCCCATCCTGTCTTTTGGAGGCAGGTTTCTCCTTGAACGCAGAGCTCGCTAATTCAGCTAGATTAGCTGGCCAACAGACCCCAGTGATCCTCCTTAGAGTATTTGCAACTAGACCTCTCTCACACCTTAAATACAGTCTTACATCAGGAAATTCTATTAGGTCTATCTTCAGAATATGTCTGGAACCTGAGAACTTCCCAACCCCTCCACTGCTTCCTTTCCCCTGTGTGAGGCCTTTCCATGCTTCTCTGTAGCACAGCTATTGCCTGCTCCCTGTGTCCCTGACTCAGCCTTACCTGTACGTGTGTGGTTCCAACACTGCAGTCCAGGATGCTTTCAGATTCCAAGTCACATTGTGTTCCTCCTCTACTCCAAACCTTTCAATGGCTCCTCCTCCCATTCAGAGTCAAAGCCAAAATATCTATGGTGCCACACACAGCCCTCAGAAGAGTGGATGGAAGTAGCATTCTCCATCTAGACTGGTCACTCTCCTTGCTTGCTGAGCCACACAGGTCTTCTTGCTCTTCCTCCAATGCATCATTATCCTGCCTTAAGGACTTTGCATTCACTCTTCCCCCTTCCTAGAATACTGAGCTGCTCACTTCTGTTTTGCTCATGGGTCATGTACTCCACGAGGTCCACACAGACCTCCTCTGACAGTTCCAGACTCTGTCATGGAAAAGGAGGCATACCAGGAGGTGGCTGGAGCAGAAAGCTGAGATCTCACACCTTCAATCCCTGGCAGGAAGCAGAGAGAGCAAGCTAGAAGTGATGAGGCTGTGAATTCTCAAAGTCGGCCCCCAGGGACCTGCTTCCTCTAGTAAAGCCACACCTCTCCAGACAGCACCACCAACTGGTGGCCCTAAACCAAGTGCTGAAAGACTTGAACCTATAGTGAACATTTCTAATTCTAACTATCACAATCTCCAATCAATGTGAACTTCACAAGTGGAAGACTTTGTTCTTTTTCTGATGGGTTCCAAGTGACTGCTTGGCACAGAGTTAGTTTTGACTTAAAAACATTAATAAAAATATCACATAATATCTCTAGAACTTACTACCATTTATTTACTTACGTGCCAAGAACTCAGCATAGGGTCACACTTAGACTATTTATATCATTTATTTCTCACTGAGAGCTCTGGGATACATGATCATTTCTCTACCTCTAGATGAGAAGACAAAACCTCAAGACTCAGATAACATATCCAAGGTATTTTTGTTTCATGGATCATAAAATGTTAGAGATTCTGAACTTTAACTCGGGGCTCCAGTCAACAATTTTGAGCTACTAAAGAATTCAATAGGGTGAGTTCTTGAAGGTCACCTTGATCCTTGAACTTTCTCCTGAAGTATAAGGAGATGGTTGGGAATTTTTCAGCAGAGACATGATAGAATTAACTCATATTTTACATGGTGTGTGGGAGGGTGAGTGATGTAACCGTCTCAAAGATGCCTATGTCCTAATCCCCAGATCTGTTAATATGTTACCCAAAGGGGCTTTGAGTTAGAAAAGGTTATTTTGAGTTATTTGGGTGGGGCTAAAGTAATCCTAAGAAGAAAAGAGGAAAGTTGGGGGCAGAGAGAGAAGAAAGAGCATAAGTAGAGATCAGAATGCTGTACATTGAATATGGAGGAAGGGAGCATGGGCCAAGGAGCGTGAACAGTTTCCAGAAGCTGGAAAAGTTAGGGAGTCGATTCTCCCCTAAAACTTCCATATAGAATAAAACCTGAGGGTGCATTGATTTTAATCCAGTGAAGCTGATTTAGATTTTTGATCTCCAGAGCTAGAAGGCAATAAATTGGGGTGGAGCAGGGAGATTGCCTACTCAGCAAAGTGCTTGCCTTGGCTGCATGAGGACCGGAGTTCAATGCCTAGAATCCATGTAAAAAAAACAGGGATGGTAGCATGTGCTTATGATCCCAGCTCTGGGGAGGTGAGGACAGGCATATCATTGGGGCTCACTGACTGTCCAGCCTAGCCTACTTAACAAGATCCAGGCCAACAAAAGACCCATCGCAAAGTAAAGCCTACAGCATTCCTGAGGAACAACACCAGAATTTGAACTTTGGTCTCCACACATGCACACATACACATATGTACATGCACCTGCACATAGATATATACATACATACACACATGCACACATACACATATGTACATGCACCTGCACATAGATATATACATACACATAGGTACACATACACATATGTACATGCGCCTGCACATAGATATATACAAACACACACATACACACATACACATATGTACCTGCACATAGATATATACATACACATACATACACGTACACATATGTAATGCACCTGCACATAGATATATACATATACACATGTACACATACACATATGTACATGCACCTGCACTTAGATATATATATACACACATACACATATGTACCTGCACATAGATATACACATACATACACATATACACATATACATGTGTACATGCACCCGCACATAGATATATACATACACACACATACGCACATACACATGTGTACATGCACCTGCACATAGATATATACATACACACATACACACATATGTACATGCACCTGCACATAGATGTATAATACACACATACACACATACACATATGTGCATGCTCCTGCACATAGATATATACATACATACACACACATGCACACATACACATATGTACATACACCTTCACATAGATATATACATACATACACACATACACATATGTACATGCAACTACACATAGATATATACATACACACATACACATATGTACATGCACCTGCACATAGATATATACATACACACACGTGCACACATACACATATGTACATGCACCTGCACATAGATATATACATACACACACGTACACACATACACATATGTACATGCTCTTGCACATAGATATATACATACACACATGTACACACATATGTACATGAACCTGCACATAGATATATACATACATACACACATGTACACACATACACATATGTACATGCACCTGCCTGTAGATATATACATACACACATGCACACAGACACATATGTACATGCACTTGCACATAGATATATACATACACACGTGCACACATACACACATATGTACATGCACCTGCACATAGATATATACATACACACATACACACATATGTACATGCACCTGCACATAGATATATACATACATACACATATACATGCATATGTACATGCACCTGCACATAGATATAGACACACACACATGCACACAATAAATTAGGATGTTTTAAGCTACTAAATTTGCAACACCTTGTATAGTAGGAAACTAATATAGAGAATTTCTTCCTATTTTTAAATTAATGGAGAATTGATAAAAATCAAGTTTGTCAAAAAAATCAAAGGTTAAAGAATCCATTATTTTCTATCACAGACACATATGTGTGTCCATATATGTTCATTCATTTAATCTTTCTTTGCACATTTTTATATGGAATCCCTTCTATATGCTGTGGATATTGAGATGGGTAAGACAGCTTCCCTGTGTTCTCAAGATGCCAGAATAATTTCAGATGTTTGTGCTTTGATCAGTGTCCATTAATGAACTGGTTTTCAGTATTGAGTCATTTTAGAGTTCCTGAACTTAAAGGTATTAAGTTCATACTAACTGACTTTTTAAGACACTTTCTTCCCAAGTGACATTTTTTGGCCTCCTTCCCCAGAGGGCCTATATGATGTTTGTAGAGCCTGGCTCCTTCTCTGGCCTCTCACCTCCTAGTATGTGTCTTCAATGTACAGCATGCAGACTGAATGCATCCTACATAGCTATGAATGTGGCCCAACACAAAATCATAATTACTTAAAAGATTATGAATTGTTTTGTGTTTTCTTGTAATGCCATTTCATGGTTCTCCATTGTGAACTTTGTAAACAACAATATTGTATCCCACAGTAAAAAGGTTGGACATGCCCCAGGACCACTTACTTACTACTTCCTGACCCTCAGCAAATTCATTAGACCTAATGCTAACACTAGCTTTGAAAACTAAGGCAGGTACAGAAGCCACCATTGAGGAACTGCTGTTGAGAAAGACGGGCTGGTCTTAGCTTAGTGGAAGGCAGAACATTAGAGGAGAAAACCTCTGAACACATATTCAACACAACTAGCCTCAGATGTAGGTTCAAATGGTTTGCTAGTTAGTGATTCTGAGCAGATCTCTGGGTCTAGTATATAATGTTAAATAGAAATGGAATGAAAATCTGTCTTTCAGTCTGAGCCATGCTTTAAAAAAGAGAAGGAAACCGAGCTCAAGGAGGTGTCTATGACAGGACTGTGACTCATAATTTTGCAGCTCTTCAAAGGCGATAAGAAGAGGACACAATGCTGGCTGTCATCAGCCAGGCCAGGGAGAGCAGAGATGTAAAGATGGGAGAACTTGACAGAGCAAGGCTTAGGGCTTGGAGCAAAGGACAAACTTGTGGTGAACAGGTCTTCATAATTCTCACTACAAGGCAAGGTTAAAATACCTAAGGAAAGCCATTCAAAGATTTTATAGGGGTTTTAATCCATTATGCCACATTTAGTTTATTGCATCTACAACTTTAGCTCATATACCAACTATTCAGAGTCAAAAGGAAAGTTCTTTCATCCATTTCATCTCCAGGTTTCAGTGAATCAACCTCCTCATGGCCCATGGAGGTGGCACAGTTCACAGTGCAGTCTCTCCACTGTATAGTTTCTTCTCCATTATGAACTATTTTTCTCAGAAAAAGACACAACAGAATAGCTCATTTTTTCCCAAGAGAGAGCCAAGCTGAATAAGAGTGGTTTGTGGAGCCCCCAGCAGTGGGGTTCTTTATGAAGCTAAGGGTCAGTGGACAAGGGGGGAAAGAATAGTGGTGCGGAGAGCCCTGCACTCATCTACTCTTGACAGGGTCCCGTCTCCATGAAGCAGGTTGTGTTACCTGTACTCCAAAGTTCAATGTTAATGACCATCTTTTCTTTCCCCAAGGTGAAGGGAAACTAGCACAGCCTCAGGACCATGCACACATAGAATGCAGGGACCACAAAGTGAATGTGTTTTGTTTATTTAAGTGCTTGAAGTTTTCCTGAAAAAATGCCATGGGATAAGAATACGATTTTTCTTTTTCTCTTATAGTTCGAAGGGCACAGTCAAACATAGACTCTTTGTTTAACCAGACCTTATCGTGGGACCCTGAACACTTCTCTGACTTCTTCCCACAGAGAGCTTGAACTTGAATGTGAAGGTAGTTCAAGAAGATGCTTGAAGACAGCTTTTTGGAAGGCAGTTAATTCGGAGTTGCCAAAAAGTCCCCCACACGCTGAGATAGCTCTTCCATAGGAGCCGAATGCAATCAACGTTTCCTTTCTTGGCATCCTTGAGATTTGATAAGGAGTTAACCCTAGTTGGTTGCCTCCCAACCCAAGTCCAACTTGAGAAAGAATTTAGTTTCACAAAAGCATATTCAGAGGATGTAGAGTTGCATTAACAAATATGAGTCCCCTTAGACTTGGGCCATCTTGAATATTCAATTTCAAGAGTGTTTTAGTATAAGCACATTTTTAAAGATTTCCTAATGCCAGCTAATATAGACCTTTTGGGGAAAACAAAATGTGCCCAAATAATAATAAATGACATAGAAACATTCTCATAGAAGATAAATTACTACAAATTATATATACATATATATATATATATATATGACTCAGAAAAGATAGTTTGAGATAAAGGAAAACAAAGATTAAGCCCTAATACTTTTGATTAATAGAAGCTCAAAATTATTTACCATAATCTTTCTGTCAATTATGGTTCATGCTTTCTGATTAATAGCGGTAAAGGACCTGCCTAATTAGTAGGACTGATGGCTCTGTGAACCACACTCCCTGCAAGGTTCCAGATCACTTCTGTGATTTCTTTTTTGTATAGTTTCTTTAGAAAAAAATGGAGTGTTACGTCACCTCCCTGTTCAGTAAGGACGGCCCACTCTTCACTGATATTAGAACTTAGATGCTCCACTTTTATTGAGCAAATACTTGTGCATTTCTTTATACTATGTCTATTGTGATTATGCATGGCCTCTTTTCTCAAGGATTTCAGTATTTTGAAGACCTACGAGCAACTGTGTAATAATGCCCAAGGAATGGGATGCTGGGGATGTGGGAGACAGGCAGGTAGTTTGTCTTGCTACTGGGGAGCAGAGGGAGTGGGTTTCCAGGAAATTATCCAGTGAGGGCCACCTTGGACCTGACACAAATATGCTGAATTATAAATAAGCCCCAAGTGGGGAACATTTGCTGCCTGACTAACTAGTAGACTGTGACTCTAACACTAATAATCTGACTTTTCCCTCTTCTGTCCAAACAAGTTAGGTGTCCCAGGTGTCAGGGTGCCACTTTGTAACTACATTGGTTTAGGTGTCTGCCTGGTCCAGGAAAGTAATTTCCTTGAAGATTACAGAGATGACTCTCCCTATGTGTGTACAGTTTAGAAAGTATGATAATAGGAATACTACATGGCGAATAGGGAACTCACAATTTCAGTGGCTAGAGCCAACCTTTTTCAAGCAAAATTTCAGACGAAACCTGTTACTATGGGCTGAAATTAAGTCTCCTCAAAAGTCATACCTGGAAGGGCATATGCCACACAGTGACATGTGGCGGTCATAATGAACCTGAGTCACACTGGCATAGCATCCCCAATCCAATATGACTGCGGTCTTCACCAAAGATGAATTTGGACGCTGTCAGAGAACGAAGGCGACAGCGAGAAGGCCACTCATGGAGAGAATCTTGGCACACACCCTTCTCTCAGAGTCTGCAGAAGAACCCAACCTTGCTGGTACCTTGATCTCAGCCTTCCCATCTCCAGAATGGAGCTGTGGTTTCAGCCACCTGGTCTGGGGCACTTTGTGACAGGAGCTTTGGCAAGCTGATATACCCACCCATCTCTGCATCAGTGGACGAGTTAACCCGGTGGGACTTCCGTTATCTCCTCTGCCCACTCTTGCCCTTCTGCCAGGGGAGGAATTCAGTTGGGCCCAACATGGGGACCTTTTGTCTTTTCAAAATGGTATCAGAGGTGGGTAAGAACTCACAGATTAACTTTCTTTTATTTTATGGAATGTTGGACAAGGAAGAAAAAGAAACAGCCCTCAGAGCACTTTAATAATACTTTTACTTTTATTTTTATTTGTTTATTTATTTATATATATTTTTATCAAATCTAGACCAGTGTCCCCCATCCTATCCCCCCACCCCACCAGAGCTCATGCATTCTGCCAAACATACTTTTCATCTTTTTCTCAGTCTTTCTCAATAACAATAATACTTTTTTTAACCAGCAGTGAAAAGAATCCATAAGTTATTGATGGGTTATTTTTAAGACAAGAAGGTATTTTTGTGGATTTCCTTTTCAAATGATGAAAGAACCCAAATAACCCTCACTTTATTTTCTTGAAGATTTACTAGTTCTCTTGAATTTTAGTTTTTCTCTAAATTTCAACTTTTACTGATCAGTATTTTTTTTTTAAATCTTTTTGAGATGGTGTCTCTGTGTAGCCTCAGCTGGCCGGGAACTCGCTATAGAGACCAAGCTGGGCTTGAACTCATAAGACCCACCTGCCTCTGCCTCCCTAGTGCTGGGATTAGAGTTATGCACCATCATGCCCAGCCCTGATTGGTATTTCTTAATTGCATGCTTAATTGTTTCTGGTCACCTAAGAGCCTACAATTTACTTTGCTTCAGTGAGAAAGGCATATTTGTCTAAAGGGCAGATTATATTATGATTCAATGTTTTATTTAAGAATAATATGATAAGCAATTAGTATTATCAGAAAGTAGAATTTGAATTTTGTGAATGGAGCAAGCCAAAACCAAATAGGATGCCTACACTAAGTGTGGACTTGTTGACTGAGAATATGAGTTTAAGGGCAAAATCTGACACTTTGTATCCTTGAAATTGTGAATGAGTCACCCAAAATTGAACATTGTTTCAGAATTTCATATATTTTGCACTAGTTTGATTCCTGTTGCTATGATAAATACCATCACCAAAAGGCAGCTTGTTTGGGGAAGGTTTATTCCAGTTATAGTCCATCATTTAGGGAAATCAAGGCAGGAACTCAAGGCAGGGACTTGAAGCAGGTCTGCTTGCTAGTCCATGTACCCTTCCCTCTGACCACAAACCCCAGAACCAAGGAAGTACAGCAGAAACAACAGAAAACACTGCTTGGTGCCTAGCTCTCCCAGACAGCCTAGGAATACCTGCCCAGGGGGTGGTGTTGCCCACGGTGGGCTGGGCCCTCCCATACCAATTAATAATCAATCAAGAACTCCCTACAGATATGGCCATGGGCCAATCTCATTTGAGAAATCCCTCTGTTGACACTGGCTTCTCGTTTGACTCCAGGGTGTGTAGAGTTGACAGTTAAAGTCAAGTAGGTCATGCTCATTGTGAAAGATGAAAATGAATGGCTGGATATTAAATTTTGCCATGGTGACCACACATAGATGTATACAAAGAATAGCGATTGAGAATTTGTCAGATTGAAGGCTTTGCTGGAGTAATAAATGGGCATGATTTGCATTTCAGTTTGTTTTTACACATTGGTTTTTCTGTGGTGCTGGGGATGGCACTCAGAATTTCATGCCTGCTAGGCAAGAGTTCCACCACTGAGCTGTGCCCCAACCCTTCCATTTTAGTTGCTTTGTTTTTAAATGACACATTCCTCCTCAAACTTGAAAGTTTCTTAAAATTAAGGACAAGACACAGTCAATAACCCTTTGCAAGGCATGCCATCTAGTTTTAGGAAGTCATATTTACTGAGAGTTTCTGTGGACAAGGATTTACCATCTATTGTCTCCTTCACTTCTTATTAAAACCCAAAGAGGGCTGGAGAGATAGCCTAGCGGTTAAGAGCACTGACTGCTCTTGCAGAGGACCCAGGTTTGATCCCCGGTGCCCACATGGTGGCTAAGAACCGTCTGTAACTCTAATTCCAGGAGAACTCCAGTTCCAGGGGAATCAGAGCCCCTCTTCTGACCTCCGTGGCATTGCAGAACACACGGGTGCACAGACCTGCATGCAGACAGTACATTCATACACATAGAAAATAAATTAAAAAAATAATTTAAAAAATGTTAAAAAAAAAAAAACCCAAAGTAGCTGGAGGTGGCCTTCCACAGCTCTTGGGAAGCAGGGGCAGGTGGATCTCCATGAGATCAAGGCCAGCCTGATCTACATAGTGAATTCCAGGCCAACTGGGGCTATGGGAGACCCAGTCTAAACAACAACAACAACAACAACAACTACAACTACTACTACTGATGATGATGATGATGATGATGATGATGATGATGATGATAAAAGCAAACAAACCCCAACCAACCAAAAAACCCAAAGGAGAGATGCTGTCACTGTTCCCACAATGAACCTGCAGCTTAGAGAATAATTCAGAGTGTAGGGTGCCCAGACGGAAGGGGAGCACGGACAAGAAAAAGGACCAACCAAAGTGTCTGATGCTGAGCCCAAGCGTTAGCCTCATTCTCTGCTGCTTTTCTCTGTGGTGCAAAAATCATCCAGACTCACTGCCCCATGACTACTCAGAGGCTAACCTACGGAAGGAGTGTTTCCTATTGAGAGCAAAGGGAGCAAAAGAATATAGACGGATGGTTACTGCAGATGAAGAACTGGAGGTTTGTGAGACTTGAATCTTGTCTTGAAAGGAGGAGTCGAGGAAAGGACACATGCAAGTGCAGGCTCCCCAGCTTAGCAGAGGAATGGTTTCCAAATGTGTCCTATGGTACACCCTCCAGTAAATGACTATGTGATAAATATTTTGCCAACACATGCGGACAACATTGGCTTTAGGAGAGCTGTGCATTCTGCTTGAAGTGGTCCCTTATCCCATGTGGCTCATGTGTCCTTGCCCCAGGAATGCATCAGCTACGAGGAAGGAGGTGGGGAGCCAGGGGCATTCTACACTCCTAGGATGGCAGGTTGACGTTTGCGGAATTCTGCTCCATGGGTTCCAATCACTGCTATAGATCCACACTCCACATTATGCCAGAATGTGGCATAATGTGGAGTGTGGATCTATAGCAGTGCTGGGACGCTGAGACCTGTGCTTGTAATGCTGACTGAAGTCCAGTCGCTAAGGTTTGCTCCTTGATTTTGTCTCATAAGTTTAGTCCACTTAGACTCACCCATTTTTTTTCTCCTCTCCATAGGACTGAGTGTCTCCACAAATTCCAGTGCTGAAAAGAATGAATTCCAATAAAACCCAATAAATCTGACAGAAAAATGTGACGTTCGAGATCCACACAAGCCTCGAGGACTGTCACATTAAAGGCTCCTGTGACTGCCACATTAAAGGCTCCTGTGGCTGTCACATTAAAGGCTCCTGTGGATTTTTTCATGACTTTCTCCCTACTCCAAAGCTGGTCTCTTGCTTCCATAAATTGTGCTGGCTGGCTTTTCATTAACTCAGAGCGCTGAAATAATTCTTTGTAAAGAATTCTTTAGTTACACATGATTCAAAATTTGACCAAGATCAAAGCCAGTCGTCTGTGTGGCGGGCCCAACACCGTATATTTCATGTAAATGGTGTGGTTTGCTGCATGCTCAGCTGGAGTTGGTCCAGTTTCACATCCCTCCTGCAGATAATGGGACCCTCTGATACTGTCCCCAGCACAAGGGGCTGCTCTGTGCCAGATTGCATCTCCCTCGGGAGCCTATACAGATGCTGTCTGCACTGCCCAGTGAAGTCATTCTGACATTCCTCTCAATATTATCTGAAACTTCATGAAGCATGGGAGTCATTCTTGACTCTAGGGGGTCTGGAGGGGGGAGTGGAGGCGGGGAATGGAGCAGAGAAATGCTTCATTGTTCAGGCCTTCTCTTTTTCTCGTATTTTCCCTTTAGAAGGGTGGGATGAATTAAAGAGGCCCAAAGGGGAGATTAAAGTAAACCAAGAACAACAAGAGCGGACAGTCTTCCTTCTTGGGGCCATTGCTCTCTTGCTCTTAGGCTGTCTTATGTCTTTTAGGTTGTTTTTTTTTTTTTCATTTCAAATATATGGGCACGAGAGGAAATGATGTGTGAGAGACATGGGAGAAGGAACTTGACAGTCAGGCTGAAACAATAACAGAATTGGAATAACACCAGGTTGGCCACTTCCGTACATCACTCCCCACCCACCATGAACAGAGAGGCACAGAGAAATTCTGAGACTTGCCACACACAAAGATGGAAGCCAAGACAAGAAGGCACGGTGGAGAGTAAATTCTTCATAATGCGGAAGAGGAAGAAGAGAAGGGTGTCTCTCAGGTGAGCCCAGAGGCTCATGGTGTCCTCTTACTATGTTCCTGTAGGTTACTGTGTTTGATTCATAGAAGGCCACTTCCATCAGCTTTGAGAAGAGGCCAGGACAATACATGCACAGTCTCTTGCAGGTGCAGTTAGCAGCTATGATAGCTGAGTCAGCACTTCCTGGAGCTCAGAAATGAAAGACAAAGGTAGGAAACAATGGAGAGGCAAGAGATTACCTGCAGCAAGGACAAGGAGCACTCAGGGCCGGCAAGTGGAGAGTCACCACTGGTCTGAGGGTAGATGGGTGTCTACACCTAGTTCACCACATGTGTAGGGTAGAATTGACAGTTGGGTTCCAATTGGTAAACTAGCTACTTTCTTAGGGACGTCAGCAGTCTTGGTCAGACACGCTTTCTATTCTATCACAAAATTCAAACCCTTACCAAAAGCAGATTCCTTTTCATCATCTCTGACCCTAGCTTCCAGCCTTTTCATTAATATCTCCCTTACTCAACCATGGGAGTCACAGAGAATGCTAACAAACATGATGATAAAAGGCATGGGTTAAATTTGTAGGAAAATGTTCTGTTTACTAACATAGTGGAATATTCACAGTGAAGTCTGAAGAACAAAAACTGGTTTTCTGTTATTCCTAACCACAGCTCATACATCACTGAAGTTGCAAGTCAGCCTGCCCTCCCTCCTCCATAAGGAGCAAATGATATTCTCAAAAATGGAAGCATCTGGTTAAATATTAAATAGGAGAGTCATTCTTCTGAGGTCTTGCATTGGCAGCACTTAAGTAGCAGTTAAGTCAGATGGCCATTGACTTTGACGGCCATGCATTTATGATGCTGTATAAATAATAACTGACAGCAACTCCCTGGCAATCTTTCCACCCGTCTTGCCCCTCTTTGCACTTTCTACCGTGGTTTATGCATACACACACACTTTCCCTGACCATCATAATAGCTATTGTCTCCCCCCACTCCCCATTTCTTTCAACAGATGTGTCCATTTTTAGTTAATGCAAAGGAAATGGCAGCTTTTAAAGGTAGCCTTTTGCAGTGGGAAAGAACTGCATTAACTGGAAAAACCTTTTAGTTGTGCAATTTTGATATTCGGCCTCCCTTCCCCAGACATTGCTTCCTTGGGTCTGCATTTCTCTTTATGTTCACTGACTCTTAGAAGGAATTGCTTAGGGGTCTGCAAAGGTTTTAGTTTATGGCAGCAGCACCGACAACAGCTGAGAAACGTAAGGATCCTTGCTCAGAGAATAGCGGCAGGGGAAGCCTTGCACAAAGCAGCATTTGGGCATTCCAAAAGTGTTTCATTTCTGAATGCTTGTTGTGTTAACCTGGGCTCAGAACTCAGAACTCTAATGGTGTTTGCATAGGCCACAGGCCAATTCAAAGCAGATTCACACACGAAGCAGGACAATTGAAATGATAAGCAGACACCTTCAGACAGTCTCAAACATCATCAGCCTATAAGTTCATGAAACTGAGATCCATGGGGCTGCTGGGGGGAAAAGCTTCAGCTGTAAACCAACCTCAGATAAATCCATGTAGGAGAGAAACCGCGCATGTCTGAAATGTGGGAAAATCTCCTGTCAGAGCTTTTGACCAGTGCAATTGGGAAGTCACTCAAGGACATGGTTTCCCAGTTGTTTGGAGACTCATTTGGAGATATTGAAGCAAGCTTTTCAGAATGCTGGGTCCTTGTGCCAACTCAAAAGTAAGAGAAGTCCCAAGAGTGAAGTTTAGAGGGCAAGATCCTGGGAGGCAGTTGATTACACCGAATCCACCTGGCATCTAAGCCCTCACATATCAGACGCAAGTGCATCCTATAGGACCCAATCAACAGACTATGTCCCCCAAAAGGCAAGACTCCTCCTTCCCGACACCTGAGTAAAGAGAAGGCACTGAGGATTCTAAAGTACTCTGGAAACATAAATGTGGGAAAACAAGCCATTAGCCCATGCTGTCCAACAGTCAACTCCATAATGGCTCAGTCTTGATTACCACAGTATAGAAACCCTCTTCTTCAGTTAGACTCCTCTTGGTACCTTGACATCTACACATTCGATTAAGGGAAATCTTATAAAAAATACCTTTCCCACCTTTTCCTCCTCCGTTCTAAACAAAACTTTCTATGTGCTCCGTGCAGTGATGACAGCGGCCTAGCCTAGTGCAAATTCTCAGACTCTTCCACATGAGGAAACATAATGCTCCCACATTCCTCTAATTGGAGCTGATCATCACTTGAATGATGAGATTATTTATCAAACACGTTAAGCACTAACTATGAACCAGGTCTTCTGGAAAGTTCTGAGGGACAGACAACAGTCAAGGCAGCCAACATCTGGATCTTTTGCTATTGAGCAATCCTCAACAATGGAGACTCATTGTCCCCAGAACAAGCTACCAGTATCTGAATACGTGTATTTGTTCTTGAGGATTTTCTAGAAGTTCTTCAGGCAGATGGAATCTTTCTGCAGCTTGTCAGTTTCCTTTCCTCTCAGGTCTAGACAACACATAGAACAAGCTTGGTGTTTACCGGGATCACCCGAGGAGGTCTGACATGCATTTATGCTCACCCTCCTGAACTTTCAGTGTCATTGGTCCAGTATATGACCTGGGAATGGGGTCTTCAGGGCTCCCTGAGTGACTGAATGACCAGACAGAATTAGGCCTCATTGCTAGGCCCATATCATCTTGCTTGTGCTTCCAAACAGCCAACGCCTGGGGACATCCTCTCCGTCCCTGCTCGTCCCATCTCTCTTCTACCTGCCCACGTCAGCACGTGGGTGTGTTTGCCAAAAGAACTGGACTGAAACAAGATCTTGCAACAGGAATAATGTCGTTTATCTGGAAGGCTGAAGACTTCAGAAAAACATTACAGAGGTTGTATTAGGTTTCCTTTGCTGCCATAATGAATCAGTAGCAATTTAGCAGCCTACAATTATACCCATCTGTTATCTCACAGTTCATCAGGTCAAAAGTCCGTTACTGGTCTCCCCAAAGTAGAATCAAGGTGTAACTGGGCCTCACGCTGGAGGATCTTGGGGAAAACCTGCTTCCAGATTTAGTCAAAATTCAGTTCTGTGCAGTTTTCAGGACAGTGTCCCTGATTCCTTCCAGATAGACGCCCAATGTCATGCTCAGCTTCCAGAGGCCACGTGGGTGTCTTAACTGGCGTCTTTCCCAGCTTCAAAGCCAGTGATTTGGCCCAAGTTCTCACATTTCTGGTCTGTTTGACCTCCCATCCTTGCTCCCCTTTGTCATCTCACTCTGACTCGTTCTTGTGTCTTCTTTTTCTGCACCATAAAACCCGACTAATCCTGTGAGGCCACATGGATTATCCAGGATAATCTCTGAATTTTAAGGTCGTCTGACTAGTGATCTTAGTGCTGTCTGCAAAGCCTCTTCCCAGCAATGTCTAGATTAGTGTAAGATGACCAGGGGATGAGAATCCTGGAGATGTCCTTCTAATTCTGCTACTAATAATGATTATAAGTGAGAACAGGGAACCCCTTTGCGGACAGTAAATTGCTAGAGTTCAGCGCCGAGGTCAGCCACTGTAGACAAATGGCATGGAAATGATAAGTATCTTGGCGATGCTCGTGGATGTCTACAAGTGACAGGTCCTGTGACTGACAGCAAATCTGGGGAGAGTAGGCTAATGTTTATTTGGGGATTTACAGTTTAGAAAGAGTTTTTCTAGAGTCAGATTAGAGGTTTGAATGCTGGACTTGATGCACAGGGTAGGCAGAGGATCTCAGAGGGACCTTAGGGACTGCTGAGAGGTGGGGAGGGCTTGAACATCAGAGGGGGTCACAGGCAGGCTGCTCTTTGTCATTGTTCCTCAGTTGGAATAGCTCTGTGTTGATGCGTTTTGGACACTGGACTCCAATTTAGGTGACTTTTGAAGATAATTTGGAATCCCTTTTCATGATGTTACCTTCTGATAGCCTTAGGAGTCGGGTTGGGTAGCTGTTAATTTTCCTATTTTTTCCATCAGGTTCTGAGCTGCTTCTGCTACCCACAGAGCCAGGGATGCCTGGCTCTATTCAGAGCACAGTGTCTGTTGCTACCCCGCTGTGGTCTGTCGGCAGAGCCCATTTAACAATCCATGCAGAGTAAAAGCAGATAATCTGCTCTAATTAGATCTCATTTTAATCCTCAAATCCAGATGCTCCCTGACTTTTGATAGGGTTACATCCAGATAAACACATTGGTAGCTCAAAACACTGTTAATCCATAAATACATTTAAAACATGTAATTTACAGACCTTGTGGTTTAGCCTAGTCTACCTTAGACATGCTCATGATACATTGCTCACACAGTTGAGCAAAACCATCTAGTACAAAGTGGAATGCTTTATGTGATTTATTAGACAGCATACTGAAAATGAAATGCAATATTATTGCATGGGTATGCTTTTTCACTTTTTAAAATTCAAATTCAGTAAGTCAAATTGCTAAGTCGGGGACCATCTGTCCTATGTCCCAACTAACTGAGAGCTACTATGGCTCTCAGGGTCTCACTATGGAGCTCTTCATCCTCCTGCCTCTGTCTCCTGAGCCTCTGCCTCCTGAGTATTGGGATTACACCCAGGTTTACAGATTACAACCTGCCTTTTTCAAGTGACCTGTTTTTAAAAATATTATATTTATTACTTTAATTTTATTTTATGTGTATAAGTGTGTCGCCTGCATGTATGTAACTGTATATGTCACAATGCCTGTGGAGGTCAGATCAGGTCATCCTCTAGAACTGTAGTTACAAAAGGTTGTTGGCTGCCCAGTGGGTGCAGGGAACCAAACCCAGGTCCTCTGCAAGAGCAGGCAGTGATCTTAACAGCTGAGCCATCCCTCCAGCCCCTAAAGTAGCCTATTTTTTTTTTTAAGATATTAGGCATGACACTCAACTTCTTGGACTTTTGTCACCAATTATAGGCTGACACCTTGAAAGCTATTCAGAATGATGTGCTTGTGCAACATGCAATTGCAGAAGCACTTCTGGGCCTCTCATCCTTGCTCTTCTGTATGTGCCTGTGCGCAGGCGGGCTTGTGTTTTAGAGAGAGCGGGGAGGTTTCATCTGCATAAGTCTAAATCCCCGGCAAGAGTGACCTTGGAAAAGCACAGGACTCATTTGTATGTATCTAATGTATTTCTTAGAAAACAAAAATCCACTTTTAACTTTTACCAGTACAACTCATATTTAGGTTTTGACACATTTAATAAAGACCTTTGACATCACTGGAAGAAGGACAGAGAGGAATGGAAAGTACACTGAGTCCATGGCATACTATCAACCAAAATATTTGTTGTGTATCGCTAAACTTTAAGACTTTTGCTGTCAAAAAGGGATAGATTTTCCTTCTGGCTAAAGAATTCACAACTATTGAGGTTAACTATCATTTCAGTAAGAACTCTGCTGCCCTGTAGAAAAGTATTAGGAACAAGAAGCAAGCCAAGTGGTTGATTTGGGAGGGGGAGGGGGTTCCCTAGAGAGAAAATCCCACTCCCCACCTTTTCTTCCCTTGAAATGTGGGTCCTGAGGGAGGAGAGGCTGGGAGGAAGGAAGAGCAGGTGGTGGAGAGGGAAGCAGGCCAGGGAAAGGTGTGGGGAAGAGCCACGGTCCAGCTGCCTTCAGTCACGTGCACGTTAGTGGTGGCTGGGCTGCTGTGTTCGCAGCATTTAGACTTGGCTGGATTGATTGCAGCCTGCAGATAGAGGGTCCGCAGGATGTGGCGGCAGGTCTGGTGCTAGGGCTTCCTCTCTCACACATCATCAAGCCGGTTCCGAGACAGTTTGAATTAATGACACTTATTCAGACAAAGTAGGTAAATTGAAATGTTAGGCAAGGCTTTTCACGTACTTTGCTCACCATTTCCCGTTACTCTGGGTGTTGGAAACTCTCCACCCAGCCGCCCAGTTCCCCAGGACGTGCGCGGGCGATCGCTGCGGGACCCCGGGAGGCGGCACTGCAGCTAGCCATCAACGAAGAGAATTTTGTAGCGGTTGCTAGGACAGGGTCTTGAGAAAGGGCGCACGGAAGACATCAAAATGGCCTTTGAGGCTGTGGGCTGCGCTGCGGAGCATCACTGAGCGTGCCAAGCCTGAGTCTGGGCGTCTGGAGCATCTCAACTCCCCGCCCCACCTCCACACCCGATCCCTTGCAACCTTGCGGGATTCTGAGCTTTTAAAACAGACAGGCTCTATTTACCAGAGGCTTGACCATTACCTTGGGCCTGCTCCCCTCCCCCTCCCTTACCTGGAGCCTGGGATCAGGGACCCCGCAGCGCAGCCAACTTCCTGTCCCTGGTGGACTGTGCAGTAACCCAGGGCACCTTCCTTCCTACAGGTGACATGAGCATGGCAGCAAAGGACAAACTGGATTTGGACCTCCTCGTTCCACAGCCTGTTGTGCAAGAAAGCCAAGGGGACCTGAGGGTGTGTGTGTGGGGGGGGGCGACTCAGACCAGATTGGAGTCTGCCCTGCCTGCTGCTAGTCCAACCTTCCTGCCTCTCTTTGCTGAGTGACTTGAGTAGGTTACATGCTCCTCCTGAGCTTCAGCTTCCATACCTGGTTTGGAAGGGCGGTAATAAAATACCTACGTTTCAGGATGGTTTCATCCATTACAGAAGTATTTGGCTTAGCAAGAATTCCATACATGTTGGAGGGAGGTTGTGATGGGTGGATATGATCACTATACATTGTATAAATATATGGAACTTTCCAAACAATAAAAATATCAAAAAAGAATTCAATACATGCAACATATTTCATTTATCTGTGCCAGGTCACATTCTGAGATCCCAATTTAGGTAACTTTAAAATTAAAATATAGTGCATTTTTCAATGCTGGTGGATTTTTTTTTTTCTTTTTGAGACAGGGTCTCCCTGTAGCCCCAGCTGTCCTGGAACTCACTATGTACATCAGGTTGGCCTCAAACTCACAGAGATCTGCCTGCCTCTGCCTCCTCAGTGATGGGATTAATGGTGTGTGTCGCTATGCCTGAGTGCTGCTAGATGGTTTTATATTGGCTGGTTACTGGTTTGACTTTATTCAGTACCCATAGCTGGGAGAGTGAGAAAGCACTCTGCTATGCCTGGGCTCCCCAGAACCCTTCTGTTCTCACGTCGTCAATTGAACCTTTGGCTGACTTTCCCGAGGCTAAGCTATAAACTCCTTTTACAGATTGAAGGATTTTTATTCTGAAAATATTATTTTCACTTTTCCTTCCAAAGGGGGTTCTCTCTCCTCTTCTGAGTTTCTTTCACATTTCATGTTTTCAGTGTAAATGTTCTAAAGGGTAGAGTGGAGGGGAGATGAAAGAGTCTGAGCTATGGAGGGAGGCGAGTTTTTTTTTTTTCCAATGCAAATATTTGATAAAAATATGTGGCTTTGTTTGTTTATGTACATCTATATGTTAGAAATGCTAACTTGAACTGAACCGTTTAACATGCTTAATCCAAGGCAGATGGAATGGTCAGTAAATTATTTTTGTAAACCACTTCTGTTGGCATGCAGGCTTCCCGTATTGATTCCATTCTGGCCAACCACTGGAGGTTTCACCCGAGTGAGTTGGTGCCAGACTCCACTTCAGTGACATGTGTGTTCACTCCCTTGACACACAGCACAATCACACGTTTCTCCAGCCCAGAGAACCACTTTTGTAACTAATTAGACCAGACAGGGTGCTACAGAGAAACTATGAATACAGCAGATGAACCCAGTGGGTGCTCAACCAGCCCAGCCCTTTAACAAAGTGAACAATTGCTCAAAGAATTATTTCCTGCTGTGGACTCCTTTTTTTTTTTTTTATGCTTTGTTTGTTAAATCCCATTTTCCTTCCTACTTTCCTGTTGACTGCAGCTAAATTGAATTTGGTCCAGCCCATCTCACATTGGGTCAGCAAAATGCTTCACTCTGTTGGGGGGAGGAGTTAACCCTTTGAATGTTGCCTGCCTCAGCATCTGGTTGTCTTTTATCCCAATAGCAGGGGAAGGAAGGGCTGCATTGATTGGGGTGAGGGTAGGGCAAGGAATGACCTAGAAATGGAATTTCTCATATTAGGATCATGAGTGTTTTCTGTGAAGAAAGTTCATGACCCTGTTCATATTGCCACTGAGACTACAGAATTAGGGAAAGATTGAGAAGATTTGAGGCACAGGTGAGCGAGGAATCTGAAGGAACTTAGTCACTTTTGCCCAAAGGCTTTCCTCCAGAAATGTGACATAAATTTGAAGTGAAGGGCAGGTTGTCAACAAAATTTTTAAAACTAGGGCAATCACCTCTGGGTAACAGAATTAATAGAGTGGCTTGAATTAAAAAAGGGAGGAGAGGCTGACTTCATGTCACATCTTAAAGTCATTAGTGGTGGGAGTACAGTCCTCATCTGTGGTTTTTCATTGTTTGAAGACTCAGAGGTGTTATGTTGCTGAGATCAGATGGCTGGGTCTGTTGAGCAGTTCGAGATCCCTAGATGTCAAACGCAGGAAAGAGAAACAGCTGCGAGAAGAGCGTAGCCAATATCAGCAAGTGTGATTTTGTCAGGCGTGTTGTGGCTCCTGTCCTCCATTGTGTGAAAACTGTCCCCATCCTGTGAGAGTTTATGGAGCTTGCTGTAAGCAGAGCTGGTGTCAGAAGCCACACTTGGGTGTTGGTCTCAGCTGGCCAGAAATGTAGGTTGTGTTTCTGCAGGTGGAATGTCTGGGTCAAAACATTTTTTTTTTTCCGTGACGGATGGTCTCAGATTGATATCTGAGACATCTGACAGATGGTCCTTAGATACATGAGAGCAGTACCTGCAATATCTGAGCTTGTTTCCTGTACAGGCTTCTACAATGCAGTGTAGTGATCAAAAGTTGATATTTCTGTTCACATAAGACTTGGGTTTGATTCCCAGCACCCACATGGCAGCTGAAAAAACATCTGTAACTCCAGTTCCAGGGGAGTCTGATGCCTTCTTCTGACCTCTGCGGGCATTGCACAATGCGGGTGCACTTACACACATGCAGACAATACACACATACACATAAAAATAAAAACAAGACAGGGATGCCGGGCGTGGTGGCGCATGCCTTTAATCCTAGCACTTGGGAGGCAGAGGCAGGAAGATCTCTGTGAGTTCAAGGCCAGCCTGGCCTACAGAGTGAGCTCCAGGACAGGTGGGACTAAAGGGAGAACCTGTCTCAAAAATACCAAAAAACAAACAAACAAAAAAACTAATCAAACAAACAAACAAACAAAACAAGACAGGGAATGTAGCTCAATGATAGAACATTTGCCTAGCCTGTATAAGGCCTTGAATCTGATTCCTAGCAAGTAACACACACACACACACACACACACACACACGCACACACACACACCTAATTCATATGGAAGAATATTACTTTTAATTCATTAGGTAACTTGTCAATATTTTCCTAATTTATTATTAAACCTTTGACTTCACTTATAGTGTGTTTTACTATGCAAAAAGTTGTGTTTGTTCTTTAAAGTGGTGGAAAATTTCAATTTTTCTTTATGACTTCTTACATTACATCATAGTTGGAAAGGCTTTCACTTTTTACTCTGAAGCCAAATAAGAATCCCATTTTTCTGTACAACTAAATAATGGAAGAGAAGCAGAGGAATTTAAAAATCATAAAAATGGCACATGCCTTTAATCCCAGCACTCAGGAGGCAGAGGCAGGCAGATCTTTGTGAGTTCAAGGCCAGCCTGGTCTACAGAGCAAGATCCAGGCAAGCTGGGACTAAAGGGAGACCCTATCTCAAAAAGAAAAAAAAAAAAAAAATCATATAAATGTTTTGTTATTATTTGATGTGTTATCAAACATTGGATGAAATGGACACATTTTTCCAGGAAAATATAGATTTCTAAAACTGACCCAGAAAAGAGGATCCAAACTAACATATTCCCATAGAAGAAGTAAAGTCAAAGAGCAATCCACCACAAAAACACCAGGCCCAAAATGCTTCATGGAGAATTTTAACACATCATTAAGTTAAAAATAATTCTATAGCTTAGAAAAAATAGAAAACAGAGCAAAAGAAGGAAACTGTCCTGTTTTTACAATCGGAACTTACAGGTTTTTTTTTTTTTTTTTTCCAAAGGAAGGAGTTTATTTGGCTTACAATTCCTGATTACAGTCTGTTGTTCAAGGAAGTCAAGAACTTAAAGCAGGTCACATCACATTCACAGTCAAGAGAAAACAAATGCTTCCATGTTTGCTGGCTTAGTGCTCAGCTAGCCCTCTCTGCTCTAGAGCCCAGGGCCCAAACCAGAGAATGCTGCAGCCCACATGGGCTGGTTCTTCCTAGCTAAGTTAATAATTAAGACCCCTTCTGGACAGACCTAACCACAGGCCAACCTCATACAGATAATACCTCGGTTGAAACTCTTCTCAGGTGATGCTAGGTTATGTCAATTTGACAATTAAAACTAACCAGGGCAGCTTCTATTTTTTGAATATTAATATAAAATGAGAGGAGGTACAATTATCACTGTTACTATTATAACATGACATTACATGTAATTTTTAAGAAAATATTTTAATTGGGGGGCTGGAGAGATGGCTCAGCAGTTAAGAGCGCTGACTGCTCTTGCAGAGGACCCAGGTTTGATTTCCAGCACACACACATGGCAGCTAAGAACCGTCTTTAACTCCAGTTCCAGGGGAATCTGACGCCCTCTTCTGACCTCCAAGGCATTGCACAACACGGATGTACCAAACAACATGCAGACAGTACACTCAATACACATTAAAAAAAAAAAGAAAATATTTTAATTGATGTTTTGTGTATTAAGTACATCATTGCTCAGTCCAATTTAGACACATTCCCCTTTCCATGCCCCCCCCTCCCCAGTTCATGCATTCTGCCATACATGTCTTGGATCTTTTTCTCAGTCTTTTTAAAGTTTTACTCTGCAGAGGTTTATTGTTTGGGGCAGAAGTTAATTGTTTCAGTCAATTCTTTGACCCAGTCCTTATGTTGTTGGTTCTTGTTCTCTCCCATTTGTATTGTCCAAAATATGCCTATATAAACATCTCATATATACCAAAATTGTGACCACTGAAAATAAACTGTATGTTAATTCCAAAATATATTCAGGAATTCACTTTTTCCCTTTAATTTTGAATTACTCCAAAATATGAATACATACCCTCCACCTGTATGCTGCAATTACAAAGTCTGAAAATAAGTGGTAAGTTAAATCTAGAGTCCATTAAGGGATTCACATTATATAGCACAGTTGCTTTCAGATAAAAAGAAATATAATGTTAACTTGCCCTGCTTGCCTTTCAACTAGGGATTTGGTGCTAGCATCCACAGATGAAGGATTTGAATACCATTCACTGTTTGTTTTTCTGGGACTGTGTTACTTCACTTAGCATAATGGCTTCGAGTTAATGCATGTCTATGTTTATTGCAGCTCTCTTCACAACAGCAAAGAGCTAAAACCAGCCCAAATGCCCCTCAACTGATGAGTGGATGACGAAAATGTGGTTCATCTACACAATGGAGTTCTATGCAGTAGTAAAGAATGATGAGCCGGGCGTGGTGGTGGATGCCTTTAATCCTAGCACTCAGGAGGCAGAGGCAGGCAGATCTCTGTGAGTTCAAGCCCAGCCTGGTCTACAGAGTGAGTTCCAGGCCAGCTGGGGTTATAGGGAGACCCTGTCTCAAAAAAAAAAAAAAAATTATGACATCACGAACTTTACAGATAAATGGATGGAATGCGAAGCCATTATGTTAAGTGAAGTAACACAGTCCCAGAAAAACAAATGACAAATGTTATCATTCATTTGTGGATACTAGCACCAAATCCCTAGTTGAAAGTTGAAAGAAAGATTACACCAGGAATTTACAGTTTTTAGCAAAGTGCATTATACTGATAGTAAAACTCAAAGATTACAAAATAGTTACCTTTGTTACAAGTAGTTATTTTTCAAATCCTAAATTAGAAAACATGATTCAATAGCACACTGAAACAATGACATGTGTAATTAAGAAAGTATACATGTAAAATAAAAATAAATATTTTTAAAAATGATCAACATGAGATTGGTTAAAAGATCCATGTAAACAAATATTTAGTTTTCTCGTGATTTCATACTTAACCAATCTTGCAAGCCGTGATTTGATTTTGGTCGCCAATTTGATTAGATCTGGGATCAACTAAAACACCTCTGAGGAACTGTCTGAGGGTATTTCCTGTGTTCTGGTCGGGGATCTCTAGAGGAACAGAAATGATTAAATGAATAAATATTATGATGGGATGTATTAGATTGGCTCACATAATATGGCTGGGAACTCTGAAAATGGCTGTGTGTGTACTGGAGAGGCTGAGAACTCAGTAGCTGCTGCATGAGGCTGGGTGCCTCAGTAGTCCCAATCTGACTCTGAGGGTCTGGAGGGCTCTTGAAGAGCCACTGGTCTACCGTGGACATTGGAAGGTCAAAGAAGCTGGGTTTAGATGTCAACAAAGGATAGCAACAGCAGCAGACTCAAAAGCGTGGAAGTCCTCTCCAGCAGAGTGAGGACAGGCAGGCAAAACCAGCTCTGCTTTCTCCTCAGAACTCTTCATATCTGGGCTCACACCGGGGCTGCGGGGGTGTACCCCACATAGAGTCGAGTCTTCCCTTTCATTGACTCCTTCCAGGAAATACCTTCAGACAGCTCCTCAGAGGTGTGTGTTTTAGTTGATCCCAGATCTAATCAAATTAGCAACCATCATGGCATGCTAGATTAACTAAGAAATTACAAGAAAACTAAACATTTGGTTACATGGATCTTTTGACCAAGCTCATGTTGATTATTTTAAAAAATATTTATTTTTATTTTACATGTACAAGTGTTTTGTCCGTAAGTATGTAAGTGCCAAGCCTGAGGAGGCCAGAAGAGGGTGTTGGATTTCCTGGAACTAGAGTTACAGATGGCAGTTAAGTGCCTTGTGGGTACTGGGAACCGAACCTGAATCCTCTGCAAGAGGAGCCAGTGCTATTAATCACTGAGCCATTTCTCCAGCCCCTTCATGTTGATTCTTGATAAAATAATTGAAACAACAATAACAATGTATATCACTGACATTTATTTAAATTGCATATCCAACAGAGACACTTTTAATGCTAACGGCCTTCCTATCAGAGCAAAGACTCTATATAGAAACCATTTTAAAGATTATTTTACTTAAGGTCAAACTGATAGCATCAGATATGTTAAAATTCACAGCTATCAAATTTGGAAAGGAGGGGCTGGAGAGGTGTCTCAGCAGTTAAGAGCACTAGCTGCTCTTGTAGAGGATGTGGGTTTGGTTCCCAGCACCCACATGGTGGCTAACTGTAACTTGTAACTCCAGTTCCAGGGGATTTGATGTCCTCTTCTTACCTTGCTAGGCACAGCATGGCATGGTTGGAACTATCTACATGCAGGCAATATACTCATACACATAAAATAAAAATAGTAATATATTTTTCAAATTGATAGGAGAAAATACACCTGGTGCTTGTTCAGTTCCTGAACCCCTCCCCAGCACTACCCAAGAAAGAGTTAAAAATATAAAAATTCAGTAATAGAGTGTGAAGTTAAAGAGTAAAAGTGGTCGTTTTAAATGACCATCAGAAAAACATAATAGAAGAAAATTCCTTATTTAATAGCAATAAAAGATAGAGAATACTTTTTTGGGGGGGGTCTTTTTGACACAGGGTCTCCCCTGTAGCTTCTGCTGTCCTGGAACTTACTCTCTACACCAGGCTGGCCTTGAACTCACAGAGATCCGCCTGCCTCTGCCTCTCAAGTGCTAGGATTAAAGGCATGTGGCCGGGGCTAGAGAATACTTATGAATAAGCTTCATAAAGGTGTTCAGTTAGTTTTCCATTGCCTTGATAGTACCTGAGATAATCTACTTATAAAGAAGAAATAATTACTTTGGTTCATAGCTTCAGAAGTTCGAGTCCCTATTGACCAACCCATTGTCACTGAGCCTGTGGCCAAGCATGGACACATCATGGCTGGCAGCATATGGTGGATCCAAGCTGCTCATCTCAGATGGCTGACTAGGGGAAAGAGAGAGAGAGAGAGAGAGAGAGAGAGAGAGAGAGAGAGAGAGAGAGAGAGAGAACTATGTGAAGAAAACTTTAAAATCACTTCTGAAGAGAATGGGGTCATCATTCACACACACACACAAACACACACACACACACACCCCTGACTAGGGTACTGTACCACTTCATTGTACCATAAAGATGTTAGGTTTCACAAATTACACATTGACCATGATCACAACCAAAAACAACCTACAGGGTTTGATGTTTACTATGTATGCCACATTACAGTGATGCTTAAATAAAGACAGTCTGATTGAGAATCAATTTCATTTAAGAGTAGATTGGAGACTGCTAAGAACCTGTTCCTTCAGAATTCTCATACCATACTCTCAAATAGGCTTTGCTCATTCTTTTTGTTGAAGCAGTTATCTCCAGCCTGAAATAAGGAAGTAAAAGTCCTTATCTTATCAGAGAAGAATTTTGCTCTTTCTGAACCCTAGTTCTAGATCTGCATGCTCACAAACACAAACAGATGTTATCAATTTAATCCCACCTATTGTTTACAACACAAATGGGATAATCTTCATATCTTTATTGTTTCTTGACTATGCAACATATAAGGGCAAGAAAGGTCAAGAAGGATTAAGCCCATATGCCCAGGTGATGAGAGGAACACTGAGCTCAGTGAGTTTGTCTGATTTATAAACAAGCTAAGATATGATTAGCTTTTTGGTCGCAAGGTTAAGTAAAAGTCATTAGTCTTGACCAGAGTGGTGGTGCACGCCTTTAATCCCAGCACTTGGGAGGCAGAATTGGGTGGGTCTCTGTAAGTTCAAAGCCAGCCTGGTCTACAGCGCGAGCTCCAGGCCAGTTGGCACTAAAGGGAGACCCTGTCTCAAAAAGACACATACACAAAAAGTCATTTGTCTTTCATGGCCATAGTGTAAAATTCATTCCCACAAGACATTAAACAAAAGAGCAAAGCAACTACATATTAGGAGCAGGAAAATTCCAGAAAAAGAAATATATGGGGGGCATGTCAACAGATATTTGATTCTGGGTATTTAGTAAAAGGAATAATGTAGCACTACTATATATAATATATATAATAATGTAGCATTACTATATATAATGTATATATAATAATGTAGCATTACTATATATAATATATATAATAATGTAGCATTACTACATATAATATATAATAATGTAGCATTACTACATGTTATATATAATAATGTAGCATTATATATAATATATAATAATGTAGCATTACTATATATAATGTATATAATAATGTAGCATTACTATATATAATATATAATGTAGCATTACTATATATTATATATATAATGTAGCATTACTATATATAATATATAATAATGTAGCATTACTATATATAATATATATAATGTAGCATTACTATATATTATATATATAATGTAACATTACTATATAATATATAGTAATGTAGCATTAGTATATAATATATAATAATGTAGCATTACTATATATAATATATAATAATGTAGCATTACTATATAATATATAATAATGTAGCATTACTATATATAATATATAATGTAGCATTACTATATATAATATATAATAATGTAGCATTACTATATATAATATATAATAATGTAGCATTACTATATATAATATATATATATAATGTAGTATTACTATACATAATATATATATAATAATGTAGCATTACTATATGCATAAACAGACCAGGGGACAGAATAAAAAGTCCTAAAGGTCCTGAACACTTGGGAACTGAGCCACATGAAATGAGTGAGGTTAGGCAGCGGGCCCCGCTCTTTGAAGTGTCAGACTAATCAGAAAACAGACCTGGGAAGAGGTAAATTTGTAACGATGCCTCATGTCATGTATGAGGATAGGTTTCAAGGGGAATAAAATTTAAATCTATAAACTTGGAGTGGTGGCACTTGCTTGTAATGCATGTACTCAGGGGGTGGAGGGCCAGGGTTCAAGGTCACCCTGTTTCACAGCAAGTTTGTCTCTAGTCTGAGTTACATAAAAACCTGTCTTAACAGAAATCTGAAAACACTATTTTGACTTGTATTCTTTAACCTGACTGTAAACAGATTCGGAACATAAGGCCACTGACTATACTTCAAGCATTTCATTTGTTTTCCTTTTCTAATCTCGCATGGATTTTTGTGTGCATATTCATGTGTCTGAGTGCTGCGAGTGTGTGTAGGTCGGAGGTCACCTTCATGTGTCAGTCCTCATCTTCTAACTTATTTGAGACAGGGTCTTTTGCTTGTCATTGAAGGCAAGCTGGCCCACTGGCTTCTGGGGACTTTCCTGTCTACACCTTCCATCTCTCCGTAGGAGCACTGGGAAGTGAGATACTGGGTCCAGCTTCTCTGGGCGCTGAACTCTTTGTGCTTTGTATGTAGCACTTTACCCACTGAGCTCTCTCCTTAGTGCCTTTTCATTTATAATGGTTGCATCTGATTTCACTGAATAAACTGCCATAATTTTTTAAAACCCAGCATTCAATAGATGTTCTAGGAGGTTTACAAACTTTTACTTCTATACCCAAACCTTTTTGGTGATAATTGAAACTGAACATTAGTCATTACATTATGTTTTTCTATAGCTGCTATAACAAGTTACCATAAATCTGACTGCTTAAAACAACAAAACTTATTCTCTTATGCCACTGAAGCTGGAAGCCCCATCAGTTGTACTGGACCGAATTCAAGGCAGCCCTAGAAGACTTTCCTTCCCTCTGGAGACTTGAGCATGCTCTTTTTTCTGGCTTCCGAGTTGCATGATTGGTGGCAGGTCCTCTCAGGCCTCTTCTTTTCTGAGTACATTGCCTCCCTGTGCCTTCCCCTGGTGAGGATGCTGCAACTCTATGTAGAGCCCAGTTGGGTAAACCAGGAACAGCTCCCACCTCGAATTCCTGAAGTTAACTACGCTCTTTTTCCTTCCATTGCTTTTTTTTCTCAGTATATATGCACAGATGAATGTATGTATGTGTGAATTTAGTTATTTATTTGCTACATTTGGTAATATTTTCCATTCTCAGCTTTCAGAGATGAGGCCTTAGAATTCTGGCAAAAATAAATAAATAGGGCTGGAGAGATAGCCTAGCGGTTAAGAGCACTGACTGCTCTTGCAGAGGACCCGGGTTCGATCCCCAGCACCCACATGGCGGCTAAGAACCATCTGTAACTCCAATTCCAGGAGAACTCCAGTTCCAGGGGAATCAGACACCCTCTTCTGACCTCCGCGGCATTGCACGACACGGGTGCACAAACCTACATGCAGACAGTACATTCATACACATACAAAAATAAATAAAAAATTTAAAAATAAATAAAATAAATAAAGGCAAATCTTATTTTTTTAGGTGTCTAAACTTGCAGACATTTTTAGCAGTGTGAATTTCTTTGCAGATTCCAGGCACCTGCCATTGACTGGCCTCCTTACTTCTTCATCCTCTCCAGGTCCTGCCCACCACTGAGGCCACCTGCATGTGCCTTCAGGGCCATTGCTCGGGTGCACCATTGTTGTGCTGACCTCTTCCTTAGGATGGCGGTGTCTTTGTTCTTGGCCATGCCCCCTCTTAGTTGGATTGGTCTTTGGATACCTGGATGATAATCACCACCAGTGGAAGGCTCCAGACCATGGTTCTTCGCTTGTTTCTCTTATCTACACGAATAACAACACAGTCCCCCCTTCTTTAACAGAAAAGAAAAACAGAATCTTTTCAAAGATTCCCCCCCAATACCCATACCTGGAGTTTGTTTTGTGTGATAAATGGTTCTGATATCCTTACCATTTAGGTTCTGTTGGCCCAAACAGGGAAGAAGCCACCCACTCTGACCCCTGCCTGAAATGTGGATATTGGGGTCTGCCCTGAGCTTCCTACTTGTACTGAGTCATTCACTTTTGCCAGCAGGGCAGTATTTTTTAATAGATCCTCAGCCCTGGGACAACTGAGAAACCAGGAGCAGAAACCCAAGGCAAGAGCCTTGAAGGACATTGCCAGGTGTGGTACCAGGGCAGGCCCAGGCCTTCCCAGCAAAGCCTGCCATGGTCTCTGTAGCAACTTCCTATGCTCCTTCACTTTCTCTCTCTGTGTGACTCACTGTAAAGAGCGTGAGACTTGACACTGAACTAACAAAGACTCACGTCCTGGATCTGCCACAGAAAGAGTCTCTGGTTTGTACAAATCTGGTTGAGCCTCAGGTTCCAAGTTAGTGAAAGGGGCACCATAAATCATGTCAAGGGCTTTCCAGAGAGCTCAGTAAGAGGACCCAGTGACACAGGGGCTACCAGGGAGCAACGTGGATCCCAGCACTCACGGTTCACATCCACATTTGTTTCCTACTCTGAATTTCTCCATCAAGTCCAGAGACCCCCTCTTCCTCTTGATCTATACTTAAACCTAGCCATACTGTGCATATATAATCAATATTTCTGTTTATGAGCCAGATAGTATAGATGAAAATTTACATTTTACATTTTATCCAATTTTTTTTTTTTTTTGTCTGTTTGAGACAGGGTCTCCCTTTAGTCCCACCTGGCCTGGAACTCACTATGTAGACCAGGCTGGCCTTGAACTCACAGAGATCTGCCTGCCTCTGCCTCCCTAGTGCTAGGATTTCAATTATCACCAAAATGGCTTGGATATAAAAGTAAAAGTCTGTAAACCTCCTAGAACATCTATTGAATAGTGGGTATTTTGGGACTAGAGACATGGCTCAGCAGGTAAGAGCACTTGCTGCTCTTACAGAGCACCTGGGTTTGGTTCTCACCCACATGACCATCTGTAACTCCAATTGCAGAGGATATGACACCCTCTTCTGGCTTCCTCTGGCACTGCAAGTACATGGCACACATATATGTAGGCAAAACACTCATACACATAAAATAATAAATTAAAAAATAAAATTGTAGAACTGCTATTATACAGCACATTTCACTTTTCATGTTTTTTTTTTTAAGTTAAAACACTTTTTATTTACTTCTATTTATGCGTTTAAATGTATGCATGCTTATCTGTATGTGTAGTGCCCCTAGAGGCCAGAAGACAATGTCAGAACCCCTGGACCTGGAGCTACTGGTGGTTGTGAGCTGTCCAGTGTGGGTGCTAGGACTCAGGTTCCCTGTAAAGTAGTAACCGCTCTTAATCATGGAGCCATCTCTCCAGCTTCTCCACCTTGATTTTTGGAATCAATAATATATTTTAGAGAATTAGCAATTTAGTTCACTCATTTTATCTACAGTATAATACGTGGTTGAATAAAAATTAATGTTTCCTTTATTCCTCTATTAAGGGACAACTAGTTTTTTTTTTCTCCCCAAATTTACAGGTCTTACAGCAACTCTGTAATGACTATTCTTGTGTGGGTTTACCTGATTGCTATTATTTTTCTAAAACAATACCAGGAGTTGGTGAGATGGTCCAGCAGGTAAAAATCCTTGTCATCAAGATGGATGACCATGTGTTCCCTCCCTGGAACCTGCATGGTAGAAGGTGAGAACTGATACATTGCTGTGCCAGCCCTCCAGGTAAATAAATAAATAAATGTAAAAAATATATATACCTCAGAGATGAACTAACTGGGCACATTTAAAAGACTTTTATTACCTGCTGTCAATTTTTCTTCTTTTATTATTTTTTTAATTTTATTTTAGTTGCTTAATTAATATTTTTTGTCTTTTTTTGAGACAGGGTCTCCCCCAGATGACCTGGAACTCACTTTGTAGTTAGAGCAAGCTGGCCTCCATCTCACAGAAATCTACCTGCCTCTGCCTCCCGAGTGCTTGGATTAAAGGTATGCGCATCACACCTGACTTCTATTTGTTCTTATACATTTTTTTCCCCATATATTGTCAGTGTACAAAGTTCAGGGTTTCATATGGCATTTTCTCATATACCTGTAATGTACTCTGATCATACTCTTTTACTCTGTACTATCTCCCTTCTCCTTTCCCAGTTGCTTTCTATATCCTGTGCTTCTTTTAATCTCTCTCTCTTCCTCCCTCCCTTTTCCCTCCCTGCCCCCACTTCTCTTCCTTTTTCCTAATCTCATGACAGAAAACACACCAAGTCAGTATTTCTGAGCTGGTTCATTTCATTTTCATGATGATCCCCATTTCCTTTTAAATGACACTATTTCACTTTTCTCTTTATGGCTGGGTAAAACTCCATCATGAATATACATAGCAGTAATCCATTCATTTGTCTTTGCCATTTACTTGATACTTATAATACTTATACAATGTGAAAAACCAAAGGAAAATGTAGCATTGAATAAGCCTACTGAAGATCACACATATATTATAAACGTGAGCGCATGTGTATAGCTGAAAGGTATATAACAAAGATCACAGAGCCAGATAAGGGAAATCTCCCTTGAGTTGTTGGTTAGGATAGTCCAAGAGACTCCTAAAATAATACAGGGTATTACCCCAGCCCTTGATTGCTCCCCAGAACTTGAAGCTAAGACCCTATAGCTGAAGACAAGACATATTTCGGACATAGAACCTGGAGCAATTGAGCTGGAATGGACTGGAAGCCTCTTTCCTGAAGACTAGTTCTCAGAGTATCAGAAAATACTATACAAGCCTCCAAGGGAGAAAACCAATCCTACCCAGTTGTAAAGCTCACGAACCACGACAATGACCAGCCAGGGAAATAATCTCTATTGGTATAGTAGTGGCATTTCATCTTGGGGGTAATCAAAAGGTGTCTAATTGGACTCAAGGCCCACTCAGTGGGAGGGATATCATGCATAGTACTGTAAACATAACCAAGTACACATGGCTGGAGTTATCATAGACCCTAGAGAAAAACTTACTTCGGTCATTTCCCTAGACCAGTGTAATTTCTTAATGCATTCTAAATATGTTTCTTTATATTTAGAGACAAGCATGCCTCTCACCACTCGCTAAAGAAATTTGCAACAGATTGAGATTGTTACAAAGCTCTGCAACTGGTCCACATACAGAGAATAAGTGTCTGTGAGGTGCCCACCCCTAAGTGACACATCTTACACTTAAGGCTCAGGAAACATCATAGAACAGGGGGAATAATTCATTGTAAGAGCCAGAAGAAGATGCCTGCTGTTAGTTAACACATTCTAGACATGATAGATAAGCTGCACCAATGGAATCTCCAGAGAATGGTTATATAAAAAGATCTGCATAATGACAAACTAGTTGACGTGCCAAGGTGGATGGAACAAATGTCACAGGGTTCTACCTCAAGATCTGCATAATGACAAACTAGTTGACATGCCAAGGTGGATGGAACAAGTGTCACAGGTTTCTACCTCAAGATGAGGAGTTACAGGCAATCAATGGATGCTGAGGGAGGGAGAATCAGTTTTATCCTGAGAGGTTATATGTTCCCAAGTGGACAACTCTCAATCCCTAAATATAGGTACACGGGACCACCACTAAATGGACTCGGTGCGTGTTCTCTCTCTCTCTCTCTGTCTCTCTCTCTCTCTCCCTCCCTCCCTCTCTATATATATGTACATATTGTTATTCTTATATATGTTATTCATATACATGCATATATACGTTCTGTTATTCATTTATATGTATATATATACGTTCTGTTATTCATTTATATGTATACATATATAATGTGTATACACACACACACACGAATAACAATCTAAAAAGAGGACAAGCTGGGCTGGAGAGGTGGTTCAGCAGTGAAAAACATTTTGTGTTCTTCCAGAGGACCTAGGTTTGATTCTCCGTGGCCGCATGGCAGCTAACAACTGTTCATAACTACAGCTCCAGAGGGTCTAACACTCTCTTCTGGCCTCTGGGGGGTAGTGCACTTACACACATGCAGGCCAAAGACTCATACACATAAAATTAAAATAATAAATAAAAGATTGGGGCTGGAGAGATGCCTCAGCAGTTAAGAGTACTGGCTGCTTTTGCAGAGGACCTAGGTTTGATTCCCAGCACCCACATGGCACTAGCAACTGTCTGTAACTCCAGTTCCAGGGGATCTGACACCCTCCTCTGGCCTCTGTGGAGCACTGTATGTAGGCGGTGGACTTACACACATACAGGCAATACATTCATATGAATAAAGAAAAAAATAATAAAATAAGTTTTTGTGAAGGAGGACAAGGGGCTGGAGAGATGCTCAGGGGTTAAGAGCACTGGCTATACTTTCAGAAGACTTAGGTTTAAAACCCAGTACCCACATGGCGGCTAACAACCATCCATAGTTCCAGGGGATCTGACATCCGGTTCTGTCCCACTCGGGCGCTTCATGACATGGGTGCACTAACACACGTGCAGGCAATCACATAAAATAGGAATAAACAAATAACAAATTTTGAAAGAAGACAAGAAATTGAGAGGTGGTGGGGGCCTGGGAGGGAAGGAAAAATGCAAAGATGACGCTCACATATGAACTTCTCGAAAATAAAAAATGAAAATTAAGAAAAGAGCTTGTGCACCCAAGAAAGGCAGTGGGCAGAGGGAAGAGATGGATAGACAGTGGAAGTGACCGGGCTTCTCTAGCGAAGAAATCCAATGGATGCTAAACATGAAAAACAGGTTTACCATCCTTAGCCATGGGGAGAAATGGAAATCAAGCTACTGTGAGAGTCTGTCTCATTCCAGCCAGAAGCAATTATCAAGAAAACAGACAGCAGCAAACGCTGGTGAGGATGCAGAGTGAGAGAGAATCCTGACACACTGCTAGGGGAATGTAAATGACCGGATATCAGTATGGAGGTTTCTCAGAAAACTGAAACAGAACTACCCTACGGTCTGAAGAAATCCAAACTTCTACAGAGACACCTGCACACCACCACTGTGGCCCCATTCACACTATTCACAATAGCCAAGACGAGGAGTCCATTTAAGGTCAAGTTTGACTGCAGCTCCGCAGCACGCCAATGACTATTTTTCCTCCTCATCAACACTGAATATCCCACTCCTGTTAGTTCTTGCTGATCTGGTAGATTACCTCTCCTGGTCACATGACCCCCTGAGTGGGGGCCTGGACTCTGTCTGTACACTTGTCAGCCATCTGTTTGGATTTTTCCTTGCTTATCTGTGCCTGGTTATTATCTTGGCGTTTTTCTTTGTTTTGCAAATGCACTGTCCAATTTGCTGTTATATTAATTTTTTCATTTTATGGTGATTTTTACTCTACAGAACTTTTAGCTTTTGTGCAAGGGACAATATTTTAAGTTGGAACTGTTAATTCTTTTAAGTCATTGAGTTCTATTTAATAAAGTTTGTGATTATATGTGCTATGTGACAAACACTAAGGGCTACAAGTAACAGTCAATTATGGCCTCGGGGGAAACTTGTAATTTAGTTATGGGACAAGATACTCACATAAAACCCATAGTCAATAATACAAGCTGTCTGGGATGAGTGTCATATACTTGGCACAACATGTAGGTGATTTCACACTGGCTGCTGGGAAGCAGAGAGCAGAGAACAGCAGTGACAGAGTCAGTGACTAGATCAGGCAGATGACTCATAGCTATGCAGGACATCGGGCCTGGAACAGTGTTGAGACCCATGTAATCCCATCTCTGCATTTAGAATAAGAACACTGATCTTCAGAGCCCAGAGTCCCACCCTGATGTCCTATCTCCCCATGCTCCACCACAAGCTCTCCAAAGACCCCAGAGAGCTTCAGTCCACATGTCTGGGGTCTTCTGCGTTGCCCCAGCACTGTGAGCATCTGCTACTCAAGCCATCACCGTCCTATCACTGATTCCAGCACCAGAGCCCTGACTGCTGGGAGTGGAGCGCTTGAGTGCCTAGAAAATGAAGGGCAAGGCACCTGCCTCCCTGGTGTGCTCCCTGGTGTGCTCCCTGGTGTGCTCCCTGGCTCCCCCACCCTTCCCTACTGCATGAGGTTCCAGGTCTTGCAGTGAGGGAGTGAGTTTTCTATTCAGAGCTTTTTGTTGGATCTCAAAACTCAAAGTGTTCATTAGGATTATAGTTTCTTCTCTATTTCTTAAGATGGTAGAGCAGCTGCTTCCTACTTGTGTGGTGTCTCTGTCACGGTCTGATTGTTTTTCCACCATACAAGATTCCAAAGTCCAGGACCTCAGCATACTTTAAGAGTAACTGGGGCTGGAGAGATGGCTCAGCGATTAAGAGCACCAACTGCTTTTTCAAAGGACCGGATTTGATTCTCAGCACCCATATGGTGGCTAAGAACTGTCTTTAAGCCGGGCATGGTGGCACAAGCCTTTAATCCCAGTACTCGGGAGGCAGAGGCAGGCAGATCTCTGTGAGTTCAAGGCCAGCCTGCTCTACAGAGTGAGTTTCAGGCCAGCTGGAGCTATAGGGAGACCCTGTCTCAAAAAAAAAAAAAAAAAAAAAAAGAGTAACCACAGAGGCCAGGGGTGGAATTCACATTTGTAACCCCAAAGTTCAGGGGGCTAAGGTGGGAGGATCACTTTTTTGTCTAAGTTGGGCTAGCCAGTGCTAAAAATGTCACCATTTCTATCTAACAAAACCCAAACTGAAACTGAAGGTAAGGGTAGGACTGTTCAGTGGCAGGTCAGCTTGGCAGTTTCAAGACGCCGCCTTCTGCACCTCCTTCATCTCTGCCTTCTTCTTATTTTTAAATAATTATATATCACAAGTTGTAACAGCAAAGCAGTAAGAGAGTCTATGGATGGACCCATCACCAGCCTCCGCCAACAGTGACCTTTTACCTTATGAAGCAAGAACTTTGATTGGCTCAAAGCCATCAAGCATATTACAGACATGGTTCTTATTTGTTAGTGTTTCCATGCGCTGTTTTCATGTTTTGGTGCACTGTTCTATGAGGTCAATTCATGTAGCTACGACCAAATCACGTTCCGGCACTACAGAGACCTCCTCACGTCACATCTTCCTCCTCCTTTCCTATCCACAGACAACTCGTTATCTGTCCTCCAGCTCTGTTGGGTTTCCTTTCAAAAAGTTTCTGTCAGGGGCTGGAGAGATGGCTTAGTGATTGAGAACATTGGCTGCTCTTGCAGAGGACTAGGGTTCAGTTCCCAGCACCCACATGGTGGCTGACAACCTTTCATAACTCCAGTTCCAGAGGATTTGTCATTCTTTTCTAGCCTCTGTATGTGGTACACTTACAAACATGCAGGCAAAACATATACATAAAATAAAAATAAATACATAAAGACGTTTCTATCAATGGAGTCAGCGTAGGCTTTTAAATTTGGCTTATGTCCTTGATATACACCCACATCGTTGCATGTAGCTAAATTGCATTCTGTGGCATGGGGAATTACCACTTACTTGCTAAAAGACATTTGGGTTATTTCCAGGTATTTGATGTAACAAAGTTGCTCAAGTCACATAAATGGTTGAGTAAGTTTAAGGAGTAAGGCCCATGTAGAAGTCTTAGGCAGAGGCCATCTTCATCTGTGTAGTGGAGTCTTTGCTGTCTCTATTTCCAGGGGCTTTCTTCTGATGTGCAGGCTTCAAGGGTTACATTCTCAGATCGCTCTTCTGAGATCCACCAATAATTTTCAGACTTATAGTTGGAAACCAAGGCTAGTCCTTTCTTTAGAAATCATGTTGCTGAAAATTCTACCACAATAATTTGGCATCTGCCAAATTCCTTCTCACAGGGGCCATTCGTTGCACATCCTTGGTTTTCTTTTTGCCTCCAAACTATTATTTTTCTGACATCATGGACTTATTGATTTGTTCCTTTGTTATGGGCCCAAGAGAGATCCATAAAAGCTTTGTTTTGCCCTTCTCTTAGAGAGCCAGGCTCTGCCGCAAAGTTGAGGTTTAAGTTGCTGTAAATAAAGTCTACCAGATAAGGATGAACTGATGGGAAGCCATTCTGGATCTTGGTTTAGAAAGTCAGAATGGAAAATCTTATCCCTCCCCTTTTCCGGATCTGGCTGTATAGAAAAAGGGTTTAACTTCTTTGCCAAGGTCATGTGATTTGCAACACCACCTCTGTCACAGGGCAGTTGGAAGTTCAAGTGATTCAGTTTGTGTGAATGAACTTTGTAAGACACTAATATGTGGTCTGCATTCAAGAGAGTACAATTCCTATCATGTTACCTTTTCTTTCTCTCCTCTCTCTTCTTCCCCTTCCTCCATGGAAAATCTCATCACCAACACCTGACCACCTCCACCCCAAGGTAGAAAGTTCGCAGGCAAATGCCAAGTATGAAATTGTGGCATTCTTGTAACATTCCATCCAGTAGAGGGCAACAGCGTCTACCCGCTGAATCCAATGTCTTTAAACTTCAAGTTGAAATATATATAGCAATTTACAATCATTTATATTTATTTATTTTTTGAAGGAAACACGTCTGCTGTAGTCATCCCAGTGTTCTTATTTAATACATTGTATTGTAGTGCAAGTCACTTTTGGAAGTGCCTGGCTGCTGGGAACTTATTTGTTTAGTAGAATTTGTATTCTCATCGTCTCTGGTTGGGTAAGCAAGCTGCAGAGCTCAGACTTATGACCTAGGCATGCTTCTCTTTTGAGTACTGACACTCAGCATTAGTATGGGAAGAAAGAATCTCACTTGTGCTTAATAGTTATCTGAGATTCTCCTACTAGGTAGTTTGTCTAGATTTTTGTCTGGGGGACTGTCACTGTCTGTGCTTCATTTCAGGATTCACAGGGACAGTTCTTAAAAGAATGTTCCTCAGCTGACCTGCTGAGTTTAGCTGGCACAGCTGAGGAACATCCCTTGGGTACTTATCATGCTGGTCACCAGGGCAGCAGGCCAGGGTCCCCATTCCAGAGTGAAGCGAAAGGAAAGGGGAAAGCAAGGAAGGGAGGGAGAGAGGGAGAGAGGGAGGGAGAGAGAAGGAGATAGATAGATAGAGCGAGATAGAGAGAGAGAAAGAGAGAGAGAGGGCACAAAGTGGGCTGATTCTTTCCATTAGTGAGGACAGCTGGGGATAAGTGATCATCAGGAGATTTAGTTGTTATTCCACACCAGCCTCGCCAGCCTTTCCTGGTTTATCAATACTAGTGGGGCCTGAGTGAGGTGTGTGGGCACAGAGTTCCTGAAGGTACAGATAGGAAGCCAGATTTGTTTTACTTTTTTTCATTGATTTTTTTTTCTAATTTCATAAGTACATTTTTTATTGTATTTAGATCCTATCCAATATCTGCACCCTCCTACTAACCCCCATTTATTTTTGTATACTAATATATATGTATATATATGTATATATTACAGGGAAGCCAGGTTTTGAGTATCTAGGGTACTCTCGGCCCCCATCTTCCCTCTTATTTGAGAAAGAAAATCAGAGAAACAAAGCGACCTTAACTGACATCCTTTGCTAGAGAATCACATGGCTTCCCTTATAATTGTCTGTCTGCCATGCTTGCTTTGGGCTACTCAGTAAAGTATTGGTGAAAGAGAGAAGCCACTGCAGGCTGGAGATGGAGAGGGGGCCCTGCCCCAGGAGAAACCCCTGCTCCCCCTGCAGCCCTCTGTGACCGTGAATAATTTCTTCTCTTTTTTCTGGCACCATCTTATTCTCTGTATTATACTACTTTGGTTGCTTAGCTAAACATCGCCTTCTCAATGACTATCCCAAGACACCTTCAGGATATCTGGGCAAGGGGAGGGGGAGGGAGGGGAGCTCTTGGTCACTTTGTGGTCTCAGTAACTTTGAACCCTGGTTTCACACCAGTAGATGTCGAATTGCTGCTTCCTGGGTAGAGTTAGGTCAGAGCTGACACACCAGCAGTGACCAAGGCTGACCTTGGTCTAAGTTGTGTGCAAGTCTGGGGCCAAGCCCAGCCTTAGAGACAGCATGTCCCACACTCCAGACTCCTGAAGCTGGCCAGAGCCATGGTGGGACATGGAACCTTTTGCTTGTTCTGTCGACGGCCCCTGTGGATGAAATTTAAATTTAGCCTCGAAGAAGCTGCCTTCTCATTTTGCTGGAGAAAAGTTCTTTTCACTGGAATGGGCCTCAGCTTTGATTAAGTGGGAGGATCCACATCTGGGAATACATAAAGTTTATTGTCCTTGGATGACGGCACTGTTTCCTTGCCTACTGGTTTTCCGCCTTTTAGCCTGGGGTGTGATCTTTTGGGCTCATGTCTGGTTGGCCAGGATGAGCCTGGACTCCCAGGGCCGCACCTATGCTGGAGTCCACACCTGGGGGTGTTGTGCTGTCCCTACTTCACCTCTCAAGTCCCAGCTCTGAGAAGGTAGAGTGGTGGGGCACAGGGCTCTGGGTCTCTCTGAATGTTCCCAGGGGAACATGGACCAGGTCTGTGCTCTTTTAGATGGGATCCCAGCATCCAGAAAGCTGAAACTCCTAGGAATTCCCCGGGAGGGTCTGTGATCCCAGGTCCCAGTGGATACCTGGTCTTGGACAGACATCTGCCAAGGGGATGGCTGGGTAGGGACACGCTTCTGGTGCTCCTCTTGTGGAGGATGCGTCCCCTGGCCTTCCTCTGTCATTTGTATCTTGCACGCCTAGGTCTAGGAGTACTTTAGGGAACACGCCTCTAAAACTCCGCTCCTCTATTTAGGTCCCCTTTGACAAATGTTTCCTTTGATGTCCAATGACATAAGCCCTGGTTAACTCATCTATTTATGAAGTTCTGAAATGTAGGGCAAAGAGCACTATACTTGGACTCAGAAGAGCTGGGTTGCTGGGTGGTCTGCTTTTACTGTTTATTAGCTAGATGACATCGGGGAAGGTACCTTCTCCAAGTGTCTGGTTCCTCGTCTGGAAAGTGGAAATAACAAGACTGCATTTGGTTCTGTCATCAGCAGCAAGTGAGAAGTTATATATTTTCAAGTGTTCTTTGGGACCATAGGTTGCATCCCCTACAAAGGCATCATGGCAGGTGGCAAATGTTGGCTTGAGTTTGATGGGGTTTCTCTGTCTCATGAGAGTGAGCTCCTTAAAGACACCCAGGTCTCCACAGATTCCAGGAACTCCTGCTTCCCTTCGATTTTCTGTCTCCAATTTTGTTTAATCTTTTGACTCTTACAGTCTTTTTCTGAAAAGGATAATGAAGATGTCTAGGAACAAACTGATGTGATCTTTGGGATAGATTCAACAGCTCTTTTGCTAAATATCCACAAATGTCTGGCCTGTGTCTGCGTTTATCTCTTTGCTAATTTGTAGGACGAATTCAACAGGACGCATAGGCAGGCCTTACTCAATGACCCAGTGAGGACACAGGAGAGCAGAGGGCATCATTTCAATGTTGTGGTCATCATCCAGTTCTAGCATGCTTTCGGGTCAACATCTAGAGTTTGCTCCTTTTTCCAAGTTCTTCTACACAACATTCAATAGTAATCCCAGAACAAGTGTTCCCATTTAACACTAAATCATAGAGCAGAAAGAAATTAAGCTAAGTCTAAAAGAAATTAGGCTTGGGTGAAGGAGAATCAGACAGAGATCTTCTTACTATAATTTTCCAAGATATCCTGGACAGCCCCCAGAAGTTGTCAGGATAGAAAGAGCTCTGGACATTTTATAAGCTAGTAAAACATTGTTGGAGGGGTGATAGATTATTTGGAATTTATCTGCATGGCTGATGTCACCCTCTCAGCATAGCTAGCCAAACTGTCTCAATGTCTGTGGCCCCTTTCTGGAATTATTTCCCAGTAGTTAAGCCCAAGTGACCCTTCAGGCCATTTCCCTGTCAGATATTGTTGGTTTGCAAGAAGAAGTGTCCCTTTCTTTGCCAAGGAAGCTTCTCCTTCAAACTGAAATGAAAGGGAAATGGATGGCTTCTCCCAGCCTTAGCTGCCTTCCCTGCAGACTGCTGTCTGAACTGTCTGAGCCTCATAGATTAAAGCTCTGCCTCTACAATCTGCAGTGACTATCACCCTCAACATCTGTAGCCTCCATAGGCCACTGGCATGATTTCCTGTTACTAGCTTGTGCCTTTCTTCAACACAGACTAGGCAGCAGCCTGCTCTCTTTACAGTCATGTTTAGTTCCTGGTTTTGCTGTTGGCTGACAATGGCATAGCATGTTTCCTAAGCTAAGGTGTTGCAAATAAACCTTCTTTTTAATGTGACCATTTGGAGTCTCTGACGCAGGGAATAAGCGAAGTAATAGGCATCTATTTCAAAATTGCTGAGCACTGTGCTTAAGGATAACATTTCAATGCTCATGATAAAATTAGCTCTCAAATCAACTTTCTAGGCTAGAACATTGCATATCTCATTGTAGATCACAGAACTAAGGTTTGGAGAATTAAAAAAAAAAGTTATACAATGTAATACACTGAATTACAAAGCCCTGCAAAAATTCTTATATAACACCTAAAGTGACCGGTCAGGTTTAGGCAACATAAAGACAAGGCCCTCATGAATGGGATTAGTGCCCTTATCAAAGAGGCCCAGGGAGCTAGCTCACCCCTTCCACCACATGAGGATACAACAGAAAGGTTCCTTCTAAGAACCCAAATTCAGGCCCTCACCAGGTGTAAAACTTGTTGATGCTTTGATCTTGGACATCTGAGCTTGCAGAACAATGAGAAATGAATTTCTGTTGTTTATAAGCTGCATGGCCTATAGCATTTTGTTATAGCAGTTGGAACAAGCTAAGTTGTATGTTTCCTGTCTGGGTTTGATTCGGGACTGGTATATCAAAAGAGGATGTGCTTTCTTACCCCGGAAGGATCAGAAGCACAGTAACTTCAGGGTCACAGTAACAGGGAACCATTGAGGCTTGTTTTGAGATCCACCAGCCTGAGGTCAACCTGAGGCAACTCACTGGCACAATAGCATGATGAGGTTTTTAGGCAAACCTTTCTTTCTGCCTTAACCTTGTGGTCCCCAGCATTGCCGTTCCTCACCTACAAGGTGATCCTTCAGAAATCAGTGGCTCTGAGAAGCCTCTGTGATCCCAGAGCTGGGGGTCAGCAGTATTCTAAAATCTTCATGTTGCTCAGTGCAGCTTTGGGAAAAAGCCTCATGATTCAGCTGGCAAGCACGGGGTGACCCATCTGGCCCTAGAGGTTAAGCATCAGTATGCCTTGCTGCCCTGTGCACCCATGACTGCCGAATGCAGTGGTTCCTGACCCTGCGGCTGCTGGGACCCAGCCCTGAGAGGGAACCTGGCCAAAAGAACAAGCAGAGCTAGCCTGCCCTTCTTCTCTGAGTCCTCTGATCACCTGCTTGAAGCTCAGCCCACAACCAAGGTGTGAGAGGATTCCTTTGTCCAGAAAGCCTGGCCTGAGCTAAGACTCTGGAAGCAGACAGCACAGACTGTCCTTCCCCGAGACAGGTGTCCCTGAGGTGTGAGGCCGTAAGCTCACAAAGCAGTTGCTTCAGGCTGTCCCAAGGAAAGGCCTCCACTTTCCAACCAGGTTTTGACCTTAAGGGAAGTCGTGGCCACTGCACTGCCATTTGCTTCTGCGGGTATAAAATGCTAAAAATGACAGCATGGCTCTTTTTTGAGAGTTAAAGTGAAATTTTGACAAATTCTAAAGCACATCAAAATGCAGAGGAAGAAGCCAATACATCATAGGCTGTCACCAGGGCCTCGCCCCTGCTTATCACATTGAGTCAGCCAGTGGTTACAGCACAGTGAAGCTCAGTGAACACTGCTGGAACTCCCGGCTTCTCCCTCGCAGTGCTAGGCCTCAATCTTCTCAGGCTTAAAGGACAATATTACCTCTAACTTCAAACTTAAGAACGTTCTTTGGCATAACAATTCAGCATTGCTTTTTGCCTGTTAATTATGGACAATGTTTGCTAGTTGTAAACTTTTGTATTTATTTCCTGGCATATTTATGGCATTCTTCTTTATGGATATCAGAAAGATAAAACCTTTTCTGCCTAAACTGCTGGGGAATGCTCCGAGAGAGGTGGGGGTGGTTTCACGACTTGAATTTCAGGTTATAGAGGAAAGATTTGCTGGGATGGGGTTTCCCAGTATAAATTCTTGCTGGGGGTAGGATAATTGCAGAAAGAGCTTGTACTGATCTTTTTAATTGTTTCTTCCTAAACAAAGTAGAGTTATCTGAAAGAACGTTCCAAAAAGATAGCAGGCATAGAGTTCCATAAGAAATGCCACATTTCTTTTGTTACTTTAAGTTAAGTTTGATTTGATTGTTATAGCCAACCTGCTGGAGTGGGGGGGAAATTCAACTTCAAATCTCCTGGAATGCTGCCCCCTAGGTCCTGGGAACAATCCTTCAGAATATTCTGGTAGGACTCTCTAGCCATTGGGCCACTTGTGTGACCACTGAGGTGTTGTATCATTTCTTGGCCAACTGTTACCACAGCTTGGACTCCTCCCTGAGGTCCTGCTACCTCTCTAGGGGGTTGTTGGGGAGGCAGAATGACAGCTGGGGAGAAGCACAGGTCTCCACTGCTTTCAGTGCTGTAGTTCTGCAGTGTCACTGTCTCCTCCACTATTCAGAGAAGGTAATAGGTTATCTCCCTGTAGAAGCAAAATGACGGCCTCTTCCCTGGGGAGGAGAAAAGATAGGTTATCTAGTTTAACTAGGTTCAACTAATTTTAATAAGGATGATGGGATGGAATGGAGAATTTTCTGAGGAGTGAATGGCCAGACTACAGGGGAGAGGTTTAGAGGATCCCATGTGAAATTAGAGGACATTCTGGTCCCTCTAAAATGCCTGCTGCTTTCCTTTCTCCCATTTTTAGGTTTGTTGAGCCCCAGGACCCAGCAGAAGCTACAGTATGGCAGTCCCAGGGTGTTTCTATTTGTGGGTTTGTGTGGTGGTTACTGAGGGATGACCTAGTGTGACTGTCACAGGGATCCTGCGAGGTTGATGGGGCAGTCGGCAACTCCATTTTTCCAGATTGTTTACAAGATATACTCTGAATTATAAAGCTGTTCAGTGGCAGAGCAGCAGGACGTAACATGAAGATATCTTTTTTTTCTTTCTTTCAAGACCCTCAAGCTTCATTGGGTGTTTAGATTAAGCCCTGGCGCCATCCTTCAGTGTCCTGCGATGTTTGCTTTTTGCAGTGAGAAGGATGGACTAATATCCCCTGGATCCTGGAGACTTGTTGACAGATTGTTATCTACCTCCTGCTCCTATGTGCCCTTTGCTATGTCCAGGGTGTGTGTGGTGCTTCTTTTGAGAGAATACCCTCTAGGTTTGAATTCACATCTGGTGGGACCCCAAAGACTAGGCTGGGGCAAGTTTAATACTTGCTGCTAATTCTACATGTATTTAACATGAATGTTTTCCTGAGGGCATTTATAAAGTTATTAATCCAAGTCTCAAAGAGTAATTGCAGGAAATGCATTTCTGACTACTTAGAAGTGATTCATTATAGGACTTTGAAAACTACATATTATTTTTTTATCAGAAAATAGAATTGCCTAGAGTCAGTGTTATCTCTTCACATCCTGGGATTCAAAGATCCAGTTACCTACTTTCCTTCAAAACAACTTCGAAGCTGGGGAGGAGAAAAGCCACCACTCTTACACCTTCCCTAAGCCCCACAGCACACTGATAACACCACACCCTCCTCTGCCAAACTAGACAGGTAAGTTGGAAATTCCCAAGGCTTGCCATGCCTGTGAGATACCAGAATCACTAGAGGTTCTTTAACCAGAAAATCTTGGGTGAAGTTTCACTGTCTGTAGTAAAACAGGAAGGTTAAGAAGTGTAGCAGAGAGGCTTTGCTGGAGGGCTTTTGTCAGGAGAGGAGCTTTGACTATTTCAGTCCTAACAAAGGATGGCTAAGAGCTACGCTGTAGTTTCCCAGATGGGTATCAGCAGTATAAAGTATCAAGTACAGGATCCACTTTTCACTAGTTGGCATTTAGCCTCCTCAAGGAGAAGCAGGAAAAGCAAACTCTACCTGCACCAGGCAGATGCTCAGGAAAAGCAAACTCTACCTGCACCAGGCAGATGCTCTCAGACACAAGTATTCAGCCCAGGAGCACTGGGTCCCCAAAGGCTCAGGCACCCAATGTCTAGTCCTTCTGTCAGGAGCAGGGCTTCCTATCAGAGAGCCCAGGTCCAAGCCCAGGCAGCTCTCTGGGGCTTGCTGCATTAGAGGACCTGGTTCAGATTTGTGTCTGCCTTTCAAACACTGTCTTAGTTTGACATCTGAGAAAGTAGAGCTTGCAGTTAGTTCGTGGCACACTCTGGATCGAAGTTCTTCCTGTCAGGAAGACAATTGGCCTTATGGGAAGGCTTGGACTTGTGGGAGGTAGGATTCCAGTAGTAGGGAAGGATACATGCTTTGCAGGCAGGGGACATGGCAGTATGGAAAGGCACAGGGTGTGCTAGGGCTTAGGTACGCTGCCAATGGAGGATGTGTGCCTGGAGCCAGCTCAGGTAGGCTAGATAGGTCAGCTGGGGAAGCAGCCACAAGTTTTCCACATCAGCCTGGGAATCTGGGGCATGTTTATCTGGCTTTACCATTTTATGCAGGCTCCCCAAACCAACAGTACTCTTGTTCTTGAGATCTTCTTGTTAGACATGCACAAAGCCTGTGCCCATCCCACATAACAGATTAACAATCGCCACCTTAGCAGCAGCATCCGGGAGGCTTACATCCTCATTTAAACTCTAGTCTAGATGGAAGAAGCAAGGACGATTTTGGAGCTGGGGAGAAGGGATAGAGTAAGCGTTTGGGATCTGCACCAGAGGGATGAGAGAGATCTTTCACTCGGGAGCCCATCACAGGAATCTCAGCTTGGACCTGGAGGGTGAAGGAGGGGTGGAAGGTGAGCTAGGTCCTTCTCCAAACAGTAAATTCTTTGGCTGCCCTGCGTCTACCTCAGGAATCTTGGTGATTGGTCCGGACACAGAGAGGTCGGGAAGTGGACATCCCCAGGATTTGTGTTTTTGAAGTCAGATTTCACTGCTGTGGTTTAATGTGCCCGACCCCTGAAGCCGCAGGGAGCCTGGATAGCACCGCGCTCCGCAGCCGGGGCCCCTGCAGCCACACAAACAGACTCAGGCTCCTCTTGGAGCCAGAGCTTCTGTGAAAGACATTTCGGAAGTTTCCCGTGGCTGCAACAAATTGCTCAGGTCTGCACAGCAGCGCTGCTCTGACCTGCCTTTCTCCACCTTGGGGCAGCTGGCTCCTGAAACTGGCAGCAGCCCCAAGCCCCTGCGGGCTCTGCTTCATGGGGGTGAAAGGGGAGGGCGCGCAAGGCATCCTCTGTCTGTTGGAGCGCGGCAGCACTGCCCAGTAGGCGGTAGAACTTAGCTTCCTGTGCCTGAGGCCCTGGGAGGAGAAGGGGCGGGCGTTCCTTCCTTAGAATTGGTGGAGAATAAAGTCTGGAACCTGAAGAGGTGTGCATCTTCGTGCAGAAAGAGAGCTAGGGGTCTTGCAGCGAACGCTTTCCTCTGGAAGATTCTGTCAACCTGAAGGTCATTCTTCCCTTTTCTAATTACTGCTGAGCCGGCAGCATCTTCAGGAAGATCTGGAGACCTTGAGCCTGCTCCCTGCAGGAAGGTGGCTAACCAGCATCAGTTTTCCTGCCTCCCTCTCCTGGAGTTGCTACCCTGCCCTGTCTAAATTTTTGCAAATAAACTTCTGAATTTAATAGTTCCTTCCTGGTAATTTGGACCAATTGGAAGGAAGACAAGTTTCGAATATATGACGTCTTGAATTTGAAGGATAAAGTTTAAAATGAATCTAACTACTTGCCAAAACCAAACTGTTCCCTAGAATGAAGTCTTTGGGGGACCTGCTTCTACCCATAGGCCAGGGGGTAATTAGCACATTAGTTATTTGATAGCAAATGGATTCTCTTAGGACATGAATATAATGAAAAGCAGTTTGTTCTAGCGTCTGCTGTTTAACTGTTGCCCGCCACAGTTTGGTTTTTACCCTTAGCTTGCCAAGTAAACCCAGACTTTGAGTTCAAAAGCTAATCTCTGGTCAGTCCCTATTTATTCTAAATATATTCTCATAAAATGTGTTCTACAATTCATGGTAATTTTTTCCCCTTTTTTGTCCAGGACACTTAGTTATCACTGCTGTAGAAAGTGGTCTATGAACTTTCTTGTGTGCGTGCCAAAGTCTGTACTTTGGGTACAGACTTTGGCACGCACACAAGGGGGCTCTTCCCTTGAATAGTCACATTCACTTTTCCCTAGGACCATAAAGAGATATATTTTTGGTTTTACCCCAGATACAGTGTAACTGACTGCTGCCCATTTTCCCTGGGAGATCATGGTAATATGGGGAGAGCTGGGGGGTCTCCAGGATAAAACAGCTTGTAAAACAACTGTGGGGGGGGATTCCAAATCTGACTTAATCAACATTTTTTCCAGATCCTTAGACCAATAAAACTGTTTGCTTTCTTACCACAGCTCAGCCGGGTGATTTATTTCTCTCACTGTGCTGAAGCTGTCGCTGCTTAAGCAGTTCATTTGTCAGGTCCAGAGAATTACAATTCACAGGACTGCTCACAAGTGCTCAGTTTATAAATTTCACGAATTACAATTTACTGTACTGCACCCCACAGAGTCCCATATTAATAAATTGTGACTCATCTGCAGAAGCACGTGTATATGGCTCCTTGGGACATAAGCCTACGGTGTTAGAGCTGTGGAGGGCCGCACGCGGCTAGCACACAGGCATGGCTGTTCTTATCGAACTGAGCTTCCAGGCAGGCTGCTTTGCCCCGCATTCTCCCCTTTCCTGCCAGCGACTCTTTGCATGCCTGGAGTTTTTGTTTTCACATCCATGTAAAGGAGACCAGTCACCATGTGTGTATATTTGTGTGTGGTGGGGAGGTTTAGACCGTGGGAAAAACTTACTAAGTTTCTTCTAAAATGTGCGGACTTTAACTTTAGAGATTTCATCTCCCTGTGGGCACATCCAGAAAGTTATATTAATAATGAAAACAGTTTCTTTCTTTTCTTTATCTCTTTATCTCTTCTTTCTTTCTTTCTTTCTTTCTTTCTTTCTTTCTTTCTTTCTTTCTTTCATCTATCTAGGCCGTCCAGGATATCACTGAACTATATATAACCTGAAAAATCTATCTATCTATCTATCTATCTATCTATCTATCTATCTATCTATCTGACAAGGTGTTGCTATGCAGTCCAAGCAGGCCTTCATCTTGTGATCCTCCTGCCTCAGCCTCCTGAGTATCTGGGATTAGATACCTGGCCTGCAAATGTTTCTGTTTTTGATATTTTTCTATCCTATCCATGAGGCCCTCAGCTTGAACCTTCTGGAAGTCTCTGAGGCTTTCCACATGCTCTCAGGTATGAGTCTAGTTCTTTATCCACTGAGGTCCTATGAGGCATCTTCCTTTTCTGTCCTTATGCCCTGTTCTGGCCTCTCCTGTTGGACATGGAATTTAGCTCCTAGCCAGAAGCTTGCAACTTATCCTAGTATCCCTGAGTTCACTGGATGCTGTCATTTCTTTCTGGATCCTGCTGGTTGTATCCCATCCCCATTGAGTGTACCATGATTTCCACCATCTCTCAATCTGCCACTCACACTTAAGTCTGTTACTTGCTGAATTGTTTCCCAGAATTCATATGTGAAGTCTTGAATCCTTATCTCTTGGAATGTGACTGTATTTGGACATAGGGTCTTAAAGCTGGTACTTAAGGTAAAAAACAATTTCATTAGTGCGGACATGGGTAGTATTCTTATACGGAGAAGAGAGTCAGACATAGATGTACACAGAGGCTAGACCACGTGCAGACATAGGTAGAAGACACATCTACAAGCAAGGAGAGAGGCTTTGGGAGCAGGACAAGGGAAAGGAAAGGGTCTGGAAACCAGTAGACCTAGTAGGGACAGACATTCCTTACACAACTCTACCAGTTCCTGTGACTGCGGTAACAAAGTTCTAGAAGATTGTGTCCTGAAACGACAGAAATTTATTTCCTCATAGTTCTGTGTGCTAAAAGCAAGATGCCCATGGGGCCAGACTCCCTTTGTGAGCTCTTTCGGGACCTGCTGGCTCCTTCAGTAGCATGTGACTGTGCTCATTGTGAGATGTGACCCTCGGCTTGCTGCTCCAGCCGCCATGCCTCCCGCCACAATGGACTCTAATTCCCTGGAAATGTCAATCCAATCATAAGCTCAAGTAAACTCTTCCTTTTATAAGTTCCTTTGGTCATGGTGTTTTATCACAGCAACAGAAAGGTGACTAATACAGTCATCTTCACTCTAATCCCTTGCCTAAACTCTAGTATCACACATAGCAAATCCTGGGCTCTGTATGTCTTTGATGTTGTACATTGCATTTATCACCTTGACAATCTGATCCTGTTAGGCCACACATAAGCTCATCAAGGGCAGAGCAGGCTCTTGTGCTCTGCTCCAAGGGCCAGCTCACCTCTAGCTTTCTTCACCCAAGAGGACTAAGGCCTTCAGCTTGAGCTCTAGTTGTCTCTTCTGTTTGCACTGGACAGCCTGCCGTCTACAATCTACACCCCTGAGCCTCACCTGCCTCTGCCTTCCATCTGACAAGTGCTTGCTAAGTACCATGGATGTCTGGACTATGTCTCCAGATTGCTTTGGCTGCATGGCTGCCTTCCTGGATCTACAGTATAGATAACTTTTTTGAATAGTTCTCATTCAAGAAGTGCTTCAGGTTAGAGATATCCCATTAGAAATGAATATGCCAGAGACCAGAAGCAGGAAGAAGAGCACTGTACTGTTTTAATTTCTAGTGTGTGAATACGATCTGCAATTTCGGGTAAAGAATGGGTCTCATCTCTAACAATCCATGTTAAGCCAACAGGCAGGTGCTCTCATAAGTAATCAGTGCACTTTGTTTTAAGAAGCATTTGGAAAGCCTTCTGAGTTCTGTAAAGAAAATTTTTAGTGACCTAAGGCACTTGGGAAACGGGAAGCTCTGTTCTATTAATTTTGTGGCTAAAAGCAATTTTGGCTCATTAGGTAAAAGCACTTGCCACCAACAGGGACAGTCTGGATTTGGTCCTTGGAACCCACATGATGGAAAGAGAACCAACTACTGTAAGTTATACTCCGACCTCCACAGCTGCACAGTAATCTCTCTCTCTCTCTCTCTCTCTCTCTCTCTCTCTCTCTCATACACACACACAGACACAATAAATAAATAAAATGTAACAAAAAACTTTAGCTTTTAAATTTCTGACCCAGCTTTGCCTCAAAAGCATGTGTTTCTCGGATCTTAAGGCAAAGGTAGTGATTTGGGGGTGCGCTCTCAACTCTTACAGGAGCCCCTATAGACACAGGTTTGGGAATGGAGCTGAGGACTCTTAGGACACAAACTTAACACAGCCCTTTTGTTCCCCAAAGTGGAACTAGAAAACAGCTCAATAATGAAAGCTTTACTTTTTAACTTCTAATTAATTTGCAGTTTTCTTCTAAAGTACTAAGAGTATTTTCTTGGTAGCAGTGAACTGCATCTATACATAAATGTGATAAATATTGCTGTAGAGAAACATGGGGGTGTATGCCTGTGTGGGTGACTATGGGGATGTAACTGAACTGCTCTAAGCTGAATAACCACAGCAGCAAAGTGAAAAGAAACGGGCGGTGGAGCACAGGACCTGGTTTCTTCCCCCGTTTCTATTTACCCATGCTGCAGCCTTTGGCAAGTACATTTAATATGTCTGTTTTCTCATTTAAAAAACAAGAGCAGTTCATATCTCAACCTGCCTTAGGGGACCATTATGGGAATGTCATGAAATGTTTTGAAAATACTGTACAAATACAACACTGCACAGACTTCTATGGCCTCACCATGGCGCTGAGTCCTGGGAAAAGTGTTGCTGGTTTGTCCACGGGCCTGCCATTGGCCACTAGTGTTCCTGCCATTTTATTTCCCAGCACCAGATTCGTTTCTTCAGTGGAGGCTGCATTGCCAACCTGTTCCACCTTGGTACACAGCCATTTGTTATGATCCAAGAAGAAGCTAAACTCTGCCCCTTTACCCAACATAAAATCTGTCTTAGACGCCAGAGAGACACTAAGTACAGTTTTTCTTTGACTGCTGGAGGAGATAAGTGCCTAACAAGAGACAGGAATTGTTTGCTTATGAGGCGAGTGGAGCGGGTTTATCACTGGGCGCCGTAGATTATGTTGAGTGCGGTAATCAGGAGGAAGAATGGGAGGCTACAGTAACTGCGATAGGGACTATTCCGACTTCACAATTAAACCCTCCTTGACTCATGCACCCTGGAAGGAAAGTGCTTATGTTACAAAACAGCCCTGGGTCCTGCCCCAGAGTCTTAAGTGTCTCATAGGCAGTGAGGCGAGATTGGGATGTTCCTTGGATGGGCCTAATGTCACCTGAGAAGCTGGTGGTATGGTGGGCAGGGCTACCTCCCCCGGAGCATGGTGGTTGCCCGAGCCAGAATCCATGGGGCTGCCTAGAAGGTAGTAAATGCCTAGGGCAAAATAATATTTAGTCAGGATGTTCCTTGTACCATGGGATCCACACAGTTTCCTGGGCCTGAAAGCTTCAGGTGATTAATTTCTTCAGTTCTAGTGGTGCCAAATATCTCCATGAGTACCAGAGTGTCCTATAGATGTGTCTACTGTTCAGGCCCCAAGTCGCATCTGTGCAGCTGGCGGGGGCGGGGATCTTAGGACAATTTCCATGGACCCAAACTCTTTCTGCTTAGTGGATGCTGTGCAAGAACTGCCCTGGTCTAAAGGGGAGGTAGGATCCTCTTCCTGAAACTTCGGTGGGGGTGGGGAGGGAAAGCTGTGAGCTGTCCAGGAGCAGTGCTGGCTCCAGCGAGACCCACTGTGACATTAATGCTTGGCTGGTCACGTGCGTCAACGCCAGGAGCCGGCCCCTCCCTTACCTTGGCAGTGCCTTTGCTTTCTGATAAATTACTCTCATGACCAAATGGATGTGGACTAGATTAAATGTCTCCTGGTCATGTGATTTACTTGTTATGTCTCATGTAACTCCAATGGGTTCACCAAGAGCCAGACTCAGTCTTCCAATAAAGTGTATAGTCTGCATTCTCTGTGGGAGCCTGCGGCTGAATAGCCTCAGGACTGTAAGAGGTTTAAAGAAGCTCAGGGCACCTCTTGTGAAACTCTGATGGTGAGCTCAGGGCTTGCAAACGTCTCCTACGCTCCCCAGTGCCTTCAGATGAAGCCAGTCTTCCTCCCTTCTGAGGTATTGAGGCCACAGTATACCTTCCTAGCCTGATCTCTTACCACACCTTGGTTTAAGCACCATTTCCCCTTGTAAGACCAAAATTCTTTACTTTCCCAAACAGCCTGTGGGTCTATGTGGTTTCTCATACAGCTGCGCCTTCATGCTAATCACCTTTGGTTTAAGGGCCTTTCTTTTTTTCTTTTTCTTTTTTTCTTTTTTGAGACAGGGTCTCTCTATAGCCCCGGCTGGCCTGGAACTCACTCTGTAGACCAGGCTGGCCTTGAACTCACAGAGATCTGCCTGCCTCTGCCTCCTGAGTGCTAGGATTAAAGGCATGCACTACCATGCCTGGCTTAAAGATGGCTCTTAGCTGCCATGTGAGTGCTGGGAATTGAACCTGGGTCCTCTGCAAGAGCAGTCAGCACTTTTTTTTTTTTTTGCTCTTTTCAAGACAGGGTCTCCCTGTAGCCCCGCTGTCCTGGAATTCGCTCTGTAGACCAGGCTGTCCTTGAACTCTCAAAGATCTACCTGCCTCTGCCTCCCAAGTGCTAGGATTAAAGGCGTGCGCCACCACGCCCGGCTGAGCAGTCAGCACTCTTAACCACTGAGCCATCTCCCCAGCCCTTAAGGGTCTTTCTTTCTGATGAACTTCTATTCATCCTTCAAAATTCAGTTCAAGTG
>VZQC01001447.1:820603-910836 GCA_009823505.1 Rhizomys pruinosus
TAGGGCTGGAGAGATGGCCTAGTGGTTAGGAGCGCCGACGCTCTCGCAGAGGACCCGGGTTCGATCCCCAGCACCCACATGGCGGCCGAGAGCCGTCTGAAACTCCAATTCCAGGAGAACTCCAGTTCCAGGGGAATCCGACACCCTCTTCTGACCTCCGCGGCATTGCACGACACGGGTGCACAAACTTGCATGCAGACAGTACATTCATACACATACAGAAATAAATAAAATAAAAAAAAAATACAAAAACAAAAAGTAGAGGTCATCTTTCGATGGCAAATCGGACCCTTGAAGGCTGAGGGAGGAAGCTACTTCACACATGGAGATGGGGGTGCTCTGGGATGTGGGTCTGGAGTGGACTGACCCTCCCAACTTGCACGTGCTCCTGCTGGTGAGACCCAAGCCTCCTACCAGCTTGTCCACGTGGGCCCAGGAGCAAGCTGGGAATGTGGGCTGCCGTTTGGCCCAGCCACACACCAACAAAGGACAAGGCCAGGCCCTGCACCCACAGTGGCCCCCAGCCAGCCCCTAGGTGACCATGTGAGCACAAGTACAAGCACAATGCTATGGAACGCAGGTGACCCAAAGACAGGCGACTCAGCGGGGCTCTACTGGGACCATGCATCGGATGGTGGTTTGTTCCCATAGGAACAGCCAATCCGATGGACTAGCATTCAGGCCGTTACTGCGAAACCTATACTAAGCATAGTCTCCCTTCTGTGCGTTCAAGTGTTCTTGTCTTGTATTTTTTTTTTTAATTATTTTAAAAAATGCACTGAGTTTGGGTTAAAAACCAACCACCAAATGGATCCCGACACCAGTCTATAGCCAAATGGCTCCCGGCGGCCAGGTGCCCTGACACCCAAATCCCTTCTCAGTACTGACAGTGAGTTGATTCTCTTTTTACAATAAAAAAAGCTAAGTAATATATTGCATAGGAGTACCAGAAACTGTCTCAGTGGAAACAGAAACTATTTACATTAAATAAAAATCTGGCTGCATCTGCATCTGCACATGTACAGCATGGTGCGATGCACACTGTGCCCAACCCATGGGAACAGCTTCAGGCACTCAGGACCACAGAGTCGCACGTTTGCCACAGGAGAGGAAAGCGGAGGGCGGAGAAGAGGAAGTAGGGGGAGGGAGGGGGTCTATTTCACTTCTGGTTCCGGAGCTGATTGGATAGCCAGTCTAGTCCTTCATAGAGCCCATCCCCGCTGGTGGCACAGGTGGCCTGAATGTACCAGTTCCTGGGACGTAGAGAGTGCAGTCCCAGCTTGTCTGTGATTTTGGCCACATTCATGGCATTGGGAAGGTCCTGCTTGTTGGCAAACACCAGGAGAACAGCATCCCGAAGCTCAATCTCAACCAACATTCTCATGAGCTCCTCACGGGCCTCATTCACACGCTCTCTGACATTGCTGTCCACTACGAAGGTCAAGCCTTGGGTATTCTGGAAGTAATGGCCAGAGAGGCCAGATCTTGTCCTGGCCACCTACGTCCCACACAGTGAAGCTGATGTTCTTGCACTCGACAGTCTCCACGTTGAAACCAATGGTGGGATGGTGGTCACGATTTCACCCAGCTTCAGTTTGTAAAGAATTGCTGTCTTCCCTGCAGCATCCAGGCCCACCATGAGAATGCGCATTTCTTTTTTGCCAAAAAGGCCTTTGAAGAGGTTTGCAAAGATATTCCCCATGCTTGTGTCTAGGTGGAAGCAGTACTGGCCAGAGACCTCAGCAGCGGCTGCTCGGAGCCAGGCGTTGGTTTCGCTCCCAAGGCAGGCCTCCATCTTCTACAACTCTTTCAGCAAAACTGTTCCAAGTTCCACAGCAATGATCTTTAGGCATTCAATGATTTTTCTAGCCCAAAGTTCCAAATGCTTCCACAATCCTTCCCCAAAACACCAAGGTCAGGTCTGTCACAGCAAGAGCGCACTCTCTGGTACCATTTTCTGTTCTAGTTTGTCTTCCATTGCTGTGACAAAACACTCTGACCCACACCAACTTGGGGAGGAAAGGGTTTATTCAGCTTACATCTCTCTGGTCACAGTTCATCACTTAAGGAGCCCAAGCCAGGAACTCAGGGCAGGTACCTAGAGGCAGGAGCTGAAGCACAAGCCATGGAGGAATGTTGTTTACTGGCTTGCTCTCCTGGCTCATGCCCAGCCTGCCTTCTTATATGGTACACAACCTGCCCAGGGTGGCACCACTCATTGTGGGCTGGGCCCTCCCACACTGCTTGACCATCAAGACAATACTCCACAGACGTGGCCACAGGCCAATCCAATGGAGCCAATTCCCCAATTAAGGCCCTCTCAACCCAGGTGTGTCAAGTTGACACTAAAGCTATCCAGCACAGTAAGTTGGGTAACTGTGGAGCGCCATGAATGGGCTTAGTGTCCTTATAGAAGACAGTCTAGAGGACTGTCTTGCTCCTTTGGCCCTGTCAGGAATCTGACAGCCATCTATGGACCAGGAAAAGATAACCTCATCGGAGTCTGATGATGCCGTAGTCTTGAGCTTCCTAGCTTTTAGAACTGTGAGAAATAACTGTCTTTTGTGTATAAGCCACCTGGGATATGACCCCTCTTCCCTTTTTTCTTTCCTCCTCCCCTGTCTCCTTCCCCTACTCTTTCCTTTACTTCCTCCTGCTCCTTGGTGTTTTGAGAAAGGGTCCGTAACCAAGACTGGCTCAAACTCGCCAGCTTACTGCCTCAGTCTCTCACTTCTGTGCTGGGGATTGAACACAGGCCCTTGAGCATGCTAAGCAAGTCACTGCCACCGAGCTACATTCCTAGCCCTTGTCTATGGCATTTTTATTATAACATATTGGACAGATTAAGACAGAAATCCAGGAGAGGTCAGCTGGGTGTGTCTGGCTGAGGGTCTCTCTGGAAGCTGCAGTCAGGAAGCAGCTGAGCTAGGCTGGGGGGTGTGTTCCTGCAGTGGTACTCTCTATGGATGGCTTGTCAGAGCTCACGGTTGGCTATGGCCCAGTGACTGGACTTTCCATAGAGCTGATGGAGACATGGTACCTTGTTTGTTCCAATCTTCCTTTCCCACTGACATTAAATTTTACTCAGTACGTCAATGTTGCCGCTTTATAAGGCAAACCCGCTTCTCAGATGGCCTGGACACCATTCTTACCAATGAGCTGTGAACAGATGTCCATGGGATGAAACTTCCAGGAAAACATACTTATTTAGAAGAGGTGGTCTTACTTGGCATGTGCCTCCTAGTCTTCACCTTTATCTATTTTCATGTCCAGAGCATATTCCCGGTGTCTGGATGTACAAGCATCACGGTGTAGGTGCCAAGATGAAGGCCATAAATCAGGAACATTGGAGAATGGTGGAAGCAGTATTTGGCCCGAGGGTTCATGAGCTTCTGTGCCTGCCACAGGCTGCCTAGTTCTGCACCTTTTGCTCTTGGAGGAAGAGTCCCATTTGTGAACGTTCCTGTGGCCTGTGTGCTATTCCATGCACCCAAACACAGTGCAATCTCACCTGCTCCTTGGCCTTGTCTTCCCACCTCTGCCACATCGCTGACTCATCATTTGCTTCCCTGGGTTTCTCTGTGCCTCTTCAGTGAGCTGCTCTAGACCAGACAGTGGGTCATACTTAGCCTTGCGCATTTTAATTAAAAGGATAATTCTATATTTTAAAGGAATCTTATAATGAGTTCTCTGAGCTTTGACCTTAGACAATAAGCTCCATCACTCTGTAGGTGATCAGCAAATCTGGTCTTACCCTGACTCTCTCTTCCCACCAGCACCAGGACCTAGGTCGGGAAGAGAAACATCAAAGGCAGCAAAGGGGGGTGGGGAGGGAAAGACCTGTTTGATGTGAAAAGAGAGAGAGAGGAGTTTCCCAGATTGACTACAAAGAAGGGCTTCTTCTGTGGGCATGGCCGCTGGCTCACGAGGTCATTATTTTTGCCATTCACCTTGCATGGGTCAGAGGACTTGAAGATAGATTTCTGCAGCCAGTGAGTCTAAGCTCGTCACAAATGTGACTCCAACCTGTGACTGCCTCCTCCTGCCTTTCATGGGCTCTGTCTCAGAGGATAAGGAGAAGAATCAAAGTTAATTCCAGGGCGAGAACAGAGCAAGAAGAGCAAATGGTCGGAGCTTTGGGGAGTGTCTAAACTGGGGTGAGAACAGAAAGAGGCGCAGCACAGGGTGAGTTCTGGTGGACATGGCGATGCTCACCACGCTGCTCCAGTGTTAGCTTACCACCCGTGAGAAGTGTGTCACACTGCTGTAAGACATTAATGATGGAGGGTTCTGGGATCATATGGACAGCCTTCCCTAGTGCCATCAGAAAAGATCTTTTCTCTTCCATAGCTTTTGATTTTTTTAATTTAATGTTTTCCTTAAATCAACCCAGAGGTTAATACATTTATTTTGAAAGAAGAGTTATTCAATACTTTCTATTTGATTTTTCTGTAAAACCTAAAAGTGCTCCAAAAAACAAGATCTATTTCTCCATGAGAAAGCACTGCAAGACAGTGAGAGAAAGAGTAGAAAAGGTACAACGGTTCAGCCTCTGGGATACTAAAGGAGAAGAACAGGGCAGCAGGAGAAGGACCAGCCTGGGCTAAGCTGACCTGAGTTAGCCAAGGACCAGCCTGGGCTAAGCTGACCTGACTCAGGTAACCTGACCTGAGTCAAAGCAGGAGTCAGAAGCACCTACCGTTTTTGTTAGGTCTGGCCGTGTATTACTCTGGATATATTACTGTCCTGGATTTATCATCTTCATTTTCTCAGTGAACAAATAAGAACATTAGAGTCTTTCCTTAAAATTTGGTAAGTATGTATTCGTGGTTTTGGAGATAGGGACATGTGATTTTTGTTGATAATGAGTCATGTAGTAAGAAAGTGGTCTGCTTTCTAGCTCATCTTCGGTTCTAACTTAGTAAAGCCCAAAGTCTCAGTTTGGCATAGAAGGACTTTAATACCTTTGTGATGAATTGCTGATCTTTGTGAATATATATATATATATATATATATATATATGACACAGTATTTTGAGCCTGTTTAGTGCACAGTGCAGCAGCATCAAGTGCATTTGAAGTTCTGTGGAACCATCACCTCCACCCATCTGGACGTTTTAATTAATGCAAACTGAAACTGTATCCTAGTAAATAGCCATTTCCCATTCTCCTCTGCACATGGCTAATGGCAACCACCCTTCCACTTTCTGTTTCTATAAATTTGGCTACTCTAGATATTTTGTATGAATAGAATCGGACAATACTTATTCTTTTGTGTCTGGATTCATTCATTTCCCATCATGTCTTCATGGTTCACACAAATTATGATGTTGGCTGGAGATGTAGCCCAGTGGCAGAATATTTGCCTACCAAGTTGTATCAGAATTTTATTTATGTCAGAATTTTATTTCATTTTAAAGCTGGATAGTATTCCTTTGAATGAACATACACATAGTGCTCATTCATTCTTCCATTGATGACCATATGAACTGTTTCTACTTTTGGGCTGTGCAAATATTTCTTTGAGACCCTGATTTCAGTTATTTCATGTATGCGTTTAGAAGTGGAACAGGTGGATCAAATAATAATTCTGTTCTTTATCCTTTGGAATACTCTTTATATTTTCCACAGTGACTATACCATGATGTACAAGGGCTTGAATTCCTCTACATTCGACTAACACAAATGGTTTTCTGTTAGGGTATAATATCTGTAAATATAGAGTGGGGGGGATTGAAGGTGGGTTCATGTGTGTGCATGAGTCTAGTGGATATAATCTGTTTAAATGGGGTATGGCTGGGCTATGAGCTCTAAGCTTTGTTAAGTAGTAGTTTCCATCTAGAATTACAGAGAAAGTGCCCAAAACATGGACACCTAGGACGGCTCATGTCCTGTTGATGCCCCAGTTCATTGCCTCTTCTATAATAGCAACAGAATTCCCAGGAGCTAGCTCTGGACTGGTGTGGAGTTTCTTCCCCAGCAGCTGGACAGTGGTGGGAAAGAAGTTCCAGGAACAGGTTCTGAGAAAAGTATAGTAACTGAGAGGGGAAGGGTTGGTGTTGGTCCCTTAGGAGAGAACTTGGCCTCTATGATGAGCCAGTAGGAAGCAGTGGGCAGGCTGATCCTCCCTAATCTTAAGGTGGGACCAGTAGGGACCAGAGAGCTGGCTTTCCTTAGGTCTGGTGCCCACCTTCACCTGCAGCCCTGAGTGTCAAACTTTGAGACTTAGCATTGCGCTGTTTACACTGAATTTCTTTACACTCCTGCCTCCTCTTGAAGACCAAAAATACCAATTCTTTTTAAAACATTTAACTTGTTTATTTAGTTTTATTTTCTGTGTATGAGTGTTATGCCTGCAAGTACTCCCAATGTCTATGAGGACAGATGAGGGCATCAAACACCCTGGAACTAGAGTTACAGAGGGTTGTTAGCACTTTGTGGCTGCTGGGATGTGAACCCAGGTCCTCTCCAAGAGCATCCAGGGCTCTTAACTACTGAGCCATCTCTCCGGCCCCCAAGATATCAATTCTTTATTGATGAGAACTGAGCATATCTTTTAAAATGTATGAGTCAATTTAAGAAAAATTGTAAGTAAATAATTCACGGGACTGTGAAGTCTAAGCTCTGATCCCAGGGAAGGAGGAGGTCACAGGACTCTATTGAGGAGGAGCCTTGGGCAGATGAGACATAATTTATTCACTTTGGGCAAAGGCTGTGGCATAGACTGTTGTACCCAGGCACATTCCAACACATAAAAGTGGGCATCAACACACATGCAAACTTGGATACAGGCCACTTGGAGGTAGGTGCTCAATTCTACAGACAGACACACACAGCAGGCTTCTGACCTCACGGCTATATTAATACAAAACCCACACAAAAGTGGCATCCTTCCAAAAGAGGTATAAAATATTACCTCACTGCTTACTTTTGGGTTCCCTGGACATCTGGTGTCAGTCATCATTAGCTGACTCATGGTCTCCCAGACGTCCAGTGTCAGCCATGTTTTATCTGACTCTTACTGGATATCTACTGTGTCAGCTCTATGTTGTCTGAACACAAACTGGTCTGTACAGTCTGTTCCCTACAGGGACATGGTAGAGTGTAAGGGTGGAAGGGCTAATCTATGGGAATCCCTGAGATATTGCAACCCTTTTCACAGGATCTGTTGTTCAAATCACATAATGCACACAAAAACATTTCACAGGCTATATCTGCCCCCTCCCCATGCACTAAAATCGTCACCTTCAGGACAGGGGCTAAAGCAATGAGCAAGTAGGGTGTTGTTGGAGGAAAGCTGATTGTGCAGCATCAAAGGGGAAATTGGGGGGGGTGGATAGAGAATGAAGAAGACAGGTAGAGGCAGTAACTTAAACAGGTTTCAAGAAAAATCAGAATTGTTAAAGAATGGGCACATTTGGAGTGTTCACAGATGGAGGGGAGGACAGAGGTCTCATAGCTAGCACCAATGGTTCCAGCAGGCATAATCAGGCATGTCCTCATCAAGGCATTATATTAGGCTTGTTGGAGCACAAAGCTGGAGTGCAATGGGAGTCCTCGGTGTTCTTGAGGGAAGATGAAGCTGAGTAGGTGCAGGCCAGTGGTGTGTCAGTTCCTTCTGGAAGGGAGGGAGAGGGTGGAGTGGAAGCTGGGATGGCACCTCTAACTCCAAAGTGCAGAAGTTTCTTGGGGCAACTTCAGAATGCACATTCCTGGGTTCTTTGCTCTGGTTGTTCTTCAGGATGTTTAATAATCAGCCTGGAGTGGCAGGTCTCTCAAGTCCTGGAAGAGCACTGGTGATGCCCGAAGCAACTAGAAGACACACGGAGAGAATCACAGGTGGTCTGGAGAAACTGTCAACAGATGGCAGGCGCTAGAGATAAGCAGTGCACACTTCCACCTTCCTCTTCCAGTGCTCAGTTATTTCCCAGCTGTGTATGACTTGAGTGTGTGTGTCTAGGACCCATGGAAACACCAGTAAGGGTAGGGGAGCTCTTGCCCACCGGTTCATGTAGGCCCAGCAGCTGTTTTAAGTCTGCCTTCCTTGGGCAGAGGCTGAGCTACAAATGGAGTCTCAGAAGGGCTTTAGTTTGGAAGAACAGGCATACCTGACATCCAGAGAGATCAGACCTATGATTTAAGCTTGGACACTCACTTATTTATTTAGTTACTCCTCCCATGTATCTAGCTAAAAGAAAGTACTTGAAGAAGTCCAGGCCCTGGGTGTGTATGGCTTCTATAGTACCAGGTGGTAGTTTCACTTCACTGATAGGTTACAGATGTAAGGATCACTGGTAAGTGACCCTGAGGCTAGGTTTTGCTCTGCTTCCTGTCTTAGGGTGATATTGGTTCCTTTGCTTTTAGCTGATAGAGACCTCCCCTGGTGTTGGCTCTGGGACTCTTCCAAATGAGATTAAAGCCAAAATTCATATGTTTTTTCAATGCTTGGTATTGACCTAGGGCCTCAAGTCTCAAGCATACTAAGCAAGTGCTCTAACACAAACCGAGCTACATCCCCAGTCAACATTTACTGTACCTCAAAATGTTTCTTACAGCATCCCTGTATTCTGAGACCTGTAGTTGTCCCAGGGAAGGGAGTCTGGGCTTTTAGGCAGGGATGGGGTATAGTTTAGGGTTGGTGTTGAGGCGTGAAGACTGCAGCATTACCACATTTAGTTGGATGTGATTCAGAGCAAGTTCAGACAGTTCTGCCTTCTGAAATCTATGCAAATCTGAACTACATTTGCCAAGAGGCCTGAGGCAGTTGGCTGCTCTTGCGCTCATGCATAGGGGTTTGGATAATAATGCCTCCTGTCCTGTCTGGACTCTCATTCACTCTCCAGAGTGAAACCATAGCTGTTGTATGTCTGGAGCCCGAAGCCTGGGCATTCCTGCTCTTGCAGGTCAGAGACCCCTCAGTCAGCCCCAGTCAGCACACGTAGGCCTGGATGCGGTTGGGCCCACCAGGAGCACTTGGTTGTCCCTGCCTATCTGTCCTCCCCACCCCCTTTCTGGGCCTTGTCTCTCTTTTCATGCCCAGCAGGCTGATCAAGTCTTTGTCCACAGCAACCAGAATCTCTCTGCTCTGTTCCTTTTCTGGTCCACGTAACAGGAGCTCAGAAGTGGGAATTGCTTCCCCTGGGGGAGGGAGCACTGTCAAAGCCTTGCTGGTTTGTTTGTAGTGACAAAGCACATGTGGGACAGTCAGCCATTGGTCTCTCTGCTAGGGATGATTCAAGAGAGCAACTGTTTTAGGGCTGTCACTCCGGCCTGGGGCAGTGTCCCAGTGGGGCAGGATTTCTGACATAAGGATACGCAGAAGCCCAAATATCTCATCTGAAAGGAGCCAGCTCTTCTTCTGTTCAGTTTGCTCTTTTCTCTTTCTGACCTAGAACAAACCCAATTAACAGAGCCACCTTGTGGAGGATGACGATGTCCAACTGTACATTGAAGGTCCTGAGAAATCCCGCAGCAAGAACACCCATTTCCTTTCATTCGAGCCTCCTTAATGCTATTAAGACACATATTTCCCTTTCCTATATTTCACTATGTGCTTCCTTGAGCATGTAGTGTTCTACACATAAACTACCCTTTGGGAAACATTGGTTTAAGAATTTGATAGCTCCAATTCTTCCCTTGCTTTTGTCTTTAAAAATAAGTTCACATTTGTATTTCCCTAGTGCTTAGTAATACGCTTAATATGAAAAAGTTACAAAAAAAGAAAAAGTTAGAAGGCCTTATTTTTTCTTTCTTTCGGAGTAAGGCATGAATAATAAATGTACTAACTAGCGCACGGGGACAGAAACATTTCTTTTGAAGTTGACACTAACCAGGAAGAAGCTTTCTTTTATTAGCTTTATTTTTATAACATGTTTTTGTTCCGTTAGCTGTGCCCCTCTGGATTGGATATGGTTTTGTCTGCAAAGGTCCATGGCCTGGAAGGTTGGTACCCAGTATGGGAGTGCTGGGTAGAACCTCTAAGAGGTGGAACCTAGCAGGAGGTGATTAGGTAATGGGGACTCCACTTTCAGAGTTGGATTAATGCTGGTCTTGTGTTGCGTGATCCTCCTAGTAGTATTAGTTCTCATAAGAACAAGCTGTTATAAATGTTGGCCCCCCCCTGCATGGAGCCTTTTATTATATAGCCAAGGGACTTTGCTAGGATGCTGGCATCCTGGTATTTGGATATTATCCAGCCACCAGGCTGGTTAACTTTATGTCGTCCAAGCTCAGGTATTTTGCTACAGCAACACAAAATAAACAATACATTAGAGGTTATCAACCTGTGTACCACTGTTGGATTATGGGTATTAAGAGAGAATCATCTTCTCAGACCTTTGAAGATTGGCTTGGGAAGGAATTGGACCCCTCAATAGTTTTTTGTTTTTTTGTCTTTGAGGAATATCCTTCACTTACCTGAGTGACCCATACCAATGTCATTATTTCCAGTACATGCCATGGTGTGAGGCACTCTGGGAAGCCACAGGTTGGTTCAGCATCAACGACTGCTAAGCACTGGGTGGCACCCACCATAATGATTTATAATCGACCTGTCAATCACCATACTGTATTTACACTCTGTACTATGTGATCAAATGATAAAAGGTTGAAGAAAATTTGAGTAAAGGCAAATAAAGATTAGAAAGAAGAAAGGGGCTACAGGGAGACCCTGTCTCAAAAAGACCAAAAACAAAAAAAAAGAATGAGGTCTGCACAGAGAAAGCCACGCCAGCCAAAAAAGCATTAAAGCAGTGACTGTGAAATCAGACCTCCCATTTAATAATGATGGGAACCCTTCACATCATTCTTATAGTGACTATGAATTCAGACCACATTTTCACAGTGTCTAGAATCCTCCCCAGCATTCTGACAGTGACTATAAATACAGATGTACATTTTCAAGGAACTCCTCTTACAGTATCCTCGAATGCATGTTCAGGGTAAAACTCCAAAGTTTTGGGTAGGAGAAACAGTTTGGGAAGAATGGTTTGGGGGTGTGCCTGTTGAGATGTTCATCACTACAAGGTCTCTGCAAAGTGTCGTGCGAATGCACTGTCTCTGCAGGCTGTCAGGTTGGCAAAAAAAAAACCAAAACAGGCTAGTTAAAAAAAAAAACCCACAGTGCTTCAGCCTGTGAGGCTGTGTCTCATCCTGTGAGGAGGATGTGTAGAAATTGGCCCTCAAGTGAGGCAAACTTCTTGGATGAGTTTGGAATGATAAAGACATATCAAGACATGCACATTCTTGAGGAAGATGCTGTCTAGGAAATTCACCAAGGGCAACAATCACCCAGTGTCCAAAAATCCAGTTAGGAAGATGTTTATTGCTGTGCTTTAAGATCTAAACATGAGAACACAGGAGCACAAACGCATTGTAGTGCATTTATGAAAGGAGGTAGCCATTGTGCTCTCCTCTCTGGGCAAGGGATGGATATGAGCACCTCGTCAGAAGTGTGCCTCACACTGTGAACAGGTCCACCTCCTCTGTGGTAGCTTGGGGTAGAATTTTCCATTTATGCTACTATAATCTAGGTGTTCACCAATGGACGGCTTTGAAGGAGTTAAACCATCGGCCACCCTGGGTTCCTCAGCAGCAGCAGCTTTTTTGCAACCCCCCCTCCCCCCAACCAGGCTCCAGCAGTTTACTCCCATGGACACTTCCCACTTCTTGGTATCCCCACAAGCTTCTCCACAGAAGACAAAAGCTTGCTCTCACTCTCCAGAGTGGCCTCATGTGAGTCCCACCCATCTGCTTCTCTCCTTCAGTTAATTTTGAAATGAACTAAGGGCCTTAACCAGGTCCCTCGTGTGCATATGTTCCTATTACCTACACCTGCTTCCGGTTCCTTAGTGTTCAGTCCACAGTTCATGAACCATTCTTCTCCACGTACAATATGTTCATCTGCATTTCTGTCTTTTCAAAAGTGAAATTAGCACCTGGCCAACCCTGAGCCATGCCAACAAACTCCTCCTAGCATCTGAAAAATCAGCAGAGTAAATGTCAACAACACTCTAATACCATGAATTCTGGAGTAACAGTGCCCAGAGGCGTCTCTATCCTAGAGCGCTCACTTTCCCTCCACCATGGCAATTCTATTCCTGTCCCTTTACGCAGTGCTCTCCCTTCTGCATAGCACTGCCTTCCTGAATCCCGTAGATGCCTGAAGCCGCAACTAGCACTGTAAGAATGATGTAGGATCCAGCTTCAGTCAACCTGAGAACCTCAATAAATGAGCGGCAGGTAGCTGCGTGTGCAGCATGATGCAGTGGATGGGGCTTCCATCCTGAGTAGGACAGGGCAGGGTGGAGAATGATTTCACCATTTGCTCAGTGTGATGTGCAATTTTACAGTCATGAGGTGTTTACTTCTAGATCTTTCCATTTGATATTTTCAGAAGACAGTTGACTGTGGATAACTGAAACTGGAAAGTAAGGCCTTGGAAAAGAGGGGACCACTGGTGATCATGATACATTGTATGCATAGAAGGAACTGCCAAAGAATAAACAGAAATATTAAAAAGAGGGGACCTTTGGTTTCTCCTCAAACCTTGGTTCTATTGTAACTCTCCTCAAGTTCAGTTTCATTGTGGGACTACTAGATAGAACCCAAGTCCCACCTCTCCCCACAGTCCCCTGATTCTGTAATGGAGGGAATGTGTGTGGATCCATGTCTGTGGCCCGCCAGCCCCCACCTCCTTCAGGTAGCCCCTTCTCCTTTACCTCTGCTTCTCCCCTGAGTGTATTCCTCTAAGGACTCTATAACCTTTCCAGTCTTTACAACAACTACAAAGCCCATAGAGATCAACAGCAAAACAGACAGTACTGAAATCCATAGAAAGCTCACCACGACAGTGCCTCACCCTGAACTGGCAGAAGTCCAGAACAAACCTTGCTGATGACAGGCGCCCTCTGGGGGGTCCTCAGCAGCAGCTTAGCAGCACACATCCTCTGTGTCAAGTGTTGTAGTTTTGCCTGGCAGAGCAACCCTCACCCTCCCCTCTTCTACCAACTGAATGTCTAATCTCAAAGGTGGAGCCCAGTCTGATTGCATCCTTTCCAGGGTGGGGCTTATTGGGGAGTTAGCCCATAGGATCATGCTGAAGCATGCTGTAGGAAGGTGATGCTTCCTGGAGTTTCTTAGAGAAGGGCTAGATGTACCTAGCCCTTGAAGCCTCCCTTAGGTTACAGAGAGTAGTATAAAACCCATCCAGGTAGGCAGGGCCCCCAGCAGAGTGCTGCAAAGGGAGCCAGGCAAGGTATCAAAGGGAGGAAGGTAAAAACTCAGGCAACATTTGTAAATGTATGGCCATCTAATACCCACATCAAAATATACTCGGTCCCTTGGCAAACTACTGAGATTCCTGGACTTCATCCATGTAGGAGCAGAACCTCTGGGGATATATTTGAGAAATCTGCCTTTCAGTTACTCATACATCCCAGCAGTGCTCAGGAACTGATCAAATTATCTTTGAGGTGCCATTTTCCTCAGAATAATATTTCTCTCTCTAGTATGACAATAATAAGCAGAGAAACTCAGCTTTACCTACTCCATCTTCTCTAGAACTTTACTCAGAAAGCCTGGGCCCATATCCTTGAAATGCAAGGGCCACTTTTTTTTTTTTTTTCCTAGTTCTGATGTTCTCTGAATATCCATATAGACTGGGACAATGTCTAAAATCTTGTAGGAGGGACATAACAGTTCCAAGGAATTGAGTCAATTTATTTCCCTCTTTCTCTTTCATATGACATCAGAAAGAAGAAGAAGAAGGGTGGCAAGGAGGAGGAGGAAGAAGAGGAGGAGGAAGAAGAAGAAGAGGAGGAGGAGGAAAACCCTCATGCAACTTCTTTTGTTACTCTGCCATAGAGCTACACCCTGTGAAGGGGTTGATTCCCGGCTCCCCATGAGGTAGTCTTCTCTCTCTTTCATGCATTCTTTTTTTTTTTTTTTTTTTTTGAAGCCAAAATATGCTGGAGTTTAATGAGCAAAGCCAAAACAATACAGATAGGAGTTCTTGGTATAGCCTGAACAAAATCTCTCTGGATTCCAGGATCAATGACATCAATGACATCGGTCTTTTGGGAATAGGGCCCGGGCAGAGAGCAACAGGGTCCTGCAGTTCTTGCCTGAAGTTCTCAGTGGTCTACCTGGGGAACTTTTAAAGATGCTCTCAGTTACAGGGAAGTTATTATCTAAATCTATATGATGGGAAGAGGAATAAGCTCGTACATTTTACATAGTTTATTCATATCACAGATTTTTTAAAGCTCTGAGACAAGAGGTTGGGTGACTTGCCCAAGGTCAGAACTACTAAGTAGGAGGCAAGGTTTGAATCAAGGCATTTTACCCAGACTAAGTGTCATCTGCTATTCTTACTGCCTTTCTAGCAGAAATCCAAATATGTGTAAGCTCTAGTAGTTATAGCCTGGATTACAGGCTGAGGTAATTGTCAATAAGTGAGGAACCAGTGTGAAGGAAGCATATTGGTCTTCTCTGGGCTGCTGGTATAAAGGAGTGGACAGGAGGTCAAGTGGCATGAGACTGGGAAGAGCCTACGAAACAAGGGAGATTCCAAGTCCTGAAGGCTACAATCCATCCATGAGAAACCTCTCCATGAGCTTGGATTTGCCCACTGCACTGTCTCCCAGGCAGATGATCTTCACATTGTCATGAGCATCGTATTTCTCTTCGTCCAGCTCATAGTGCTTGGTTCTGTCCCCAGCCATTAACCCTGGGTGTAGACAAGAGCCAGCCTTGGACTCTTGTCAGTCTGCTCATACATAGCTGAAGCACTTCACAGGAAGCAGGGCTGTGTCCCATGCATTCTTTAAAGAACCGCAACCCCCCCTTTCTCTTTTTGCTCTCTCTCTCTGCATTCCTTGAAGAGTTGCCACTCTTGTCTCTTTCTTACTGCATTCTTTTGTTAAATTATTATTATTTTCTTATGTTTATTAGTGTACTGTCTGCATGTAGGTTGGTGCACCTGTGTCGTGCAGTCCCGCGGAGGTCAGAAGAGGGCGTTGGATTCCCCTGGAACTGGAGTTAAAGACGGTCCTTAGCTGCCATGTGGGTGCTGAGAATCAAACCCAGGTCCTCTGCAAGAGCAGTCGGTGCTCTTAACCGCTGAGACATCTCTCCAGTCCCCCTCTTACTGCATTCTTTAAAGGTCAGATCTTTGGTAGAGTAGGTATGAGTTGAGACTGCAGGGTAGGAGTAAGGTTCAGGTTGGTTTCAAGGGCAGCTTCAGGGACAGCAGGTCAAAGAGGGGCTGGGGGTATCTGCAGAGCCATCCAAGAAGACAGAGGATGTTTGGATTGTTTGCAGCCTGTGGGGGCCTCTCACCATGCCTCCTTCTCTGTCACCATCCGTCTTCTTGGACATGAATAAAAACAAACCTTAACAGGGCCAAATAGAAGAAAAGCAAGGGGAGAGGAGGAGGAGGAGGAGGAAGAGGAGGAGGAACAGGAGGAAGAGGATGAGGAGGAGGAGGAGAGGGAGGAGAAGAAGGAGGAGGGTGAAGAGATGGAGGAAAGGAGTCAGAGAAGAGCTATGAGGAGGAAACAAAGAGAAAAAGAAACTCTTGAAGAAGCTGGAAAGTCGCAAGGAGAATAATACCAAAACATTGCCAAAGAGAACAGAAAAAAAAACAGGTGAAAGGAAATGAATAAAGTATTAGTTAAAAATGAAATTTAAAATCTTTGTAAGATAAGGTGCAGGAGATAAAGTGGGTGGTGTTTAAAATGAAAGATGAAAGGGTCGAAGCTAAAAAGATAAAAGGTTAAAAGCCCAAAGCAGGAGAGGTAAAATACAAGATAAAAGGCTCGTGAGATGAAAAGAGAGAGTGAAAGGTGATGGGATTAGCAATTAAGTTAAAGAATTCAGAGGCTAAAAATATTAAAACTCTGACTACAGGAGTCCTCTGGAGTTGAGTAATTACAAACAATAGTAAGCTTTCAGATGATTCTTAATTATTTTTTGGTGGTTTCTGAGAGGACTGAACCTGAGACTTCCTCACTGCCCAATAGTGATGGCAGAAATCCACACCTTCCAGGCTGCAAGTGTCTTTCTTACCTATAACTCCACCCCCAGATTTGGTTTGACTTGAAGAACCTAGAGGGTCCTTGCATGCTCTGCAGCCCAGCTCAAGCCTTCAGAGCACCTTCTAGGCTCCTGGGTAGCCAGCATTCAGCTTTTCATGCCATCAGTCCTTTCTCTGTCTCCCTTCTTTTGCCTGGCTAGGTTTTTCCTGTGCTACAAAATGGAGTTCAAGTGTTATTTCCCCTGGCAAGTCTTTGTTGAAGCTTAGCAATATTGTATTCTTTCACTCCAAGTTTGGTTCAGTTTGGTTTTCAACCCTACTGCAGAACATAACAATTGTTGATTGGCTTGTCCGCTATCTCTGCATCCAAAGGTCAGAGACTACTGATGCTAGTGAAAGAACAGAAACACTAAGGCACCGATCATCCATTTTCTTTCTTTTCAAAATATTTGATTAATTATTTTTATCTTTATGTGTGTGAGTATATTGCCTGCATGTACATGAGTGCACTCAGTTGTGCAATGCCGGGGTGGTCAGAAGACTCCAGCCCCTGGAACTGGAGTTAAGGATGGTTCTTAGCGGCCACGTGGATGCTGGGAATTGAACCCAGGTTCTCTGTGAATGCAATCAGAACTCTTAACTGCTGAGTCATCTATCTCTCCAGCCTCTCTCCATCCATCTCCTTCCATGGGGCCAAGTACCATGCAAGGTAGCCCCCTTAGCCATGCTCTGTGGACTGAGAAGCAAAAACTTTCTTACTTATTTCCTTGAAAACTCTTCATTGATCTTTGTCTTAGTCTGTTTTGTTGGTGACAGCCTCTTTGGGGGGACAGATTAATTTTGAGGAGTTCTGGAGGCCGGGTAGTGTAAGTGCATGGTGCCATACCTGAGGAAGAGCAGAGTCCTGCATCTCATGGTGGAAGGCAGAGGGGACAAGTGGGAACAGTAGTACAAGAGGGTCTGGACTGCCTTTATGACAGCCCCTCCTGCAGTGACCTCCATCCACTCATGAGGGCAGAGGACTCTTGACCTAGCCGCCTCTTCCCAAAATGGTACCATGGGGTTTGCTACAAGAAGCTAACATCGAATCACGGCTAATACCATTGCCGCTCTAACTTGACATGGAGGGTCAAGTAACTTTCCTGAGCGTACCCTCCCATTTAGAAGGATGTGAGCCATCTGCTGAACTCTCTGACTCCACCTGTGTTCTTGTCTCTGTCCTTTCTTTCTGTCCTTGGCTGGTAGAAATGATTGTCAAGCAAATACAAGAAGACAAAGATAGGAAAGGCCTTAGAGATCCAGTCCTGTTTTCTCTTGAGTTCCTCCGTTAACCCTTGCTAGGACAGGGCTACTTGGAGATGCTGTGTTTACCTCTTTGGATCTTTTATACCTTAATATAAGTAACCTAGTGTGTGTCAGAACAGTCCCCCAAATAAATAGAGGTCGCAATAAAACTTTCCTGAGAATATTCCTTTGAGGGCAATGGTTTTCAAATTGTTGCAATTTCTAAGGTTCATTTTTCTGCTTTGGGAGTGGAATGTATGGCTTGCACAAACACAATTAAATCCAAATTACCCGTAGCCAGACAGCCACCGGCTATCTTTTGGTATGGAGAAAGGTACAGTTTTGTGGAGCTAGAAAATATCTGGGAGAAAAAAAATGAAATGGCTTAGTCCTTTTCCTTTCCCTTTTTGTAAATGTTCATTTAAAACACTCTAAATTCCTGAGGAAGTTGCAATTTTATTTGTTTATTTTTTTGATTTGTGAGTGTCAGAGAGCATGAAATCTTATTTTAAAGGCACTGTTCTTTCTTGAGAAATATGCCTATGATTTGCATTCTCAGATTCCATGTTCAGAAACTCAATGCAACTTCTGCCTCTTTGGGGGCATTTTTGAGTTGTTCAAAATACGTTACCAAAGATTTTTCCTGCTAAAGATTTTTCAGGGACAGAGGGACTGGCAATTTGTTGTGACTCATAATGAGTTGGTTTGTTCAGAGATTGGTGAAAACAGCCTCCACATTTAAAACAGAGAATACCTTTGTCCTTAATATACATGCTAAATTGTCATCTCCATATGACTGGTGCCAGCCATTTGAATAAAGTACCAGATGGAAGTTACTCTCCAGTAATTCCTTTCCCATAACCTAAATGCAAACAGCAAAATGGGAAACCATTTTCCATAGCTTCCCAAACAATAATAATAATAACAACAGTCTGAAGAAATCCTGGCAGATACCTACGGATGACATGGTATTCTAATGACCGTAACTGCTATAATAGGTCTGTTTTACAGATGGCAGCCGAGCCAGATCAAGCTCTTCATTAGTCCTTCTAAAAACTGTCGTGTACTTTCTCTTCTTTATGGTTCAAAGCACAAAAGGCCCTTTGTGCCTTTAGAAACTGCTGTAATTTCAAATAAAAGGAGAAGCACATTAGCTGCTATTATGCATGAGCCGTATCATCAGCATAAAAATGAATTTGTAATATTTTGCCACATGTGATGTATTATTGCTGGGCTATGTAAACAATACTGGGTCTGAAATTGAGCCTTGGGGACTCCCTTTACAACTGACAAATTGAGAAACAAGGCCATCAACTCTCACACATTGCATCCGCTGAGTTAAATAACTCAGCCAAGATCCATTTCCAGCCCAGTCTGAGATAATCTCTGTCCTGTAATAATAAATCATAGTCAAGGGCGTCGGGTGCCCCAGGCAGATCTATAAACCCGTAAACACTGCTATGCTACACAGTTCTGCTCTCTCACAAAAGCTCAAGCCAAGCCATTCAGGGGGTTTAATCTCAGCATTGGTCAGAATTAGATTCATGGCTCCTGACTGCCCAGCTGAAAAAAAAGCAGTGTTGCTGTTTGGAAATAGATCAAGGTGGTAGCCTCCTCTTTTTGTTGATTCTTCAGTTTTCTAAGTTGGTAGATTCAGCGAGACCTGGTATCTGCATTGGAATCAGGTCACAGGGAGGAGGGAGAGAGGAGGGCCCTGGGGACAGTGCTATTTGTTCCCAGGAAGGAAGCAGAGCAAGAGTAAACCAGGTTGCTGAGCAAATGACCCCAGTGAACCTCAGCGAAGAGCTGGGGAATGGTGAAGTTGCACGGTTCGGTTCTGTTTCTTCATTTTCCTTGTGCATGTTCTCATGGGTTTGATCTTTTCATAGGTGGCTGTGTTGGGCACAGTGGGATTATTTGGCCATACAAAGTCAATGCATATGTACATTCCCTTGACTTACCATGGGACTGCATCCTGATAAATCCACCATAAACTGAGAATATTGTAAGTGGAGAGGGCATGTAATCTACCTAACCTGTGGACTGTTTGCAAACAGCTGAGATTCACTGCTCAGACTGATTATTGGGCATTTCTCAGTTTGTATTTAACTCTTCAATTTACCCACATTTTTGTAACACTTCATCAACTCTTCTTCTTAGGGTTTTGCTTATCTGAGGACCGCTGATCACCTTGAGTTGACGGCCTAAAGGCTTGGGAGTTTCATTGGTTTGGTGATACCAAAGAGAGAATCCTTTTTGAGATATACAACTCCTTTTTATGATTAATATTGGACAAAGAATGAATTAACATTTGTTAAACATGTACTAAATTCTAGTCAATTGAACTGCCCATCTTGGACATCTTATTTTATTTATTCCTTATGGCAATCCTGTTGGATGTGACGATCTTTTTTGTGTGTTTTTTTTTTAAGAGAAAACAAAGCAAAACCCAGAGGGTTAAGTAACTTGCCTTCGCACACACAGCTAGTTGAGTGACAGAACTGAGATTTTGAAGTTCTGTGACTGAGGGCCCATGTGTTTTGTCCTAAGCCTCTGGTGCTTCCAAGATTGTTATCTTAAATTTATGTGATACCTTTGTCTTAAGGCTGGATAGGCAAATAGGATTTATGCCAAATTTGGCTGATTAGTCGTAATGCCTGGAATGATGTGCTGGGAAAGAATCTTATTGAGCAAAGTTGCTGGCTGATTAATGATGTCTGCCATGTGTGCTGCTGGGGAGGATGGTAGCACACTGGCTGAGCTTTTTATTGGTCAAGATTCTCTGGTTGATTAATGATGTCTGCCAGATGCCTTGCTGGGAAGGATGGTGGGACACAGGCTATTCATTTACTGGCTCCTCCTCAAGTTACTAGGAGATATAGGCCATCTCCCAGCAGAACAGTGCCTGTGTGAACTTGTGCTAAGCAGTAATGTACATCCACATCTGGCCTCATGGCTGTAAGTTGGTAGCATCGTGGTAGTCACATCCCTTTGAGAAGAGCAGTTGCCACTTAGCAACTAGAACAGAGGTCAGTAAGTACTTTAGGATCTCATATTCATAGATGTCAAACACACTCCAAGGTACCTTGGCAAAGCGCAAGGCACCTTGCTCTTAAACAGCCTATTAACAACAATGATTTTTTAAAATTTTTCTTTGGAGAAAGTAAAAGTGAGGGAAGCCTAAGTAAGGATTAAACAAGGAAATTCTTTTTTTTTTTTTTTTTTGGTCTTTTTGAGACAGGGTCTCCCTGTCCTGGAACTCACTCTGTAGACCAGGCTGGCCGTGAACTCACAAAGATCTGCTTGTCTCTGCCTCCCGAGTGCTAGGATTAAAGGCGTGCGCCACCATGCCCAGCCTCAAGGACTTCTTAACCTTCCTGCTGTGCTATGGTTTGCCACTCAGTTTATGAAAGCTTAGGGGACTGCTCACTAGTCAGACTTTTGTTTCAGATGCTTACTTATACATGAATAATTTCTCAGGTCTTAGGGCTCAATGGGGAAAACAAGGCCACTTTTAGTTTAAATGAAATAACCCAAGTCTCACATGATTAGTTCGCAATAGAAGAGACTAGAGCACATGACATTAGGGATCACTAACAATTTTAACAATTAGACCACACTTCCTCCCAGTTACAAATTTTAAGGCCATAATTAAAAATAAGCATGTTTCCAGGCTATAAGATTAAGCTTTGTTTCATTTCCAGTTGTTCTGGAACAGAGCAGTACAGATGTATCTGAAAAAAATTTAGATGGTGAGACCAAATGTTGTGTAAGGCCTTAGAGACACATTCGGTTCCAACACGAACTGGACTTTTTCTATACTGAGGATTAGCGTAGGCAATGACCCTCAATTCCTCCACATTATTCCCAGTGTCTGCTGAACGCTACAATTCAAGGGTCAATGTCCCACAATACCTTAGAAGTTGGAACTCATGAGTTCAGTTACAAAACTTGTTTATTGCTTGGTTGTCTCCACTGACACAAGGAAGATTTTTTTTTTCCTTTTGCATTATGCTTAGAGTTGAAAGTTTTATGGCAAAAGCAGTTCCTAACCATTGTTTGTACAAAAGCCAATCCCAGCAGTAAACCCCTAAATTTTATCCTTGTCTAAACTGCTTCCTAATAAGGCACCTTCCCATTTTTTCTAGATTGTAGAGAGCTCAAGAGAAGATAAAATTATAATTACAATAGAAGAACCACTGAGCAATCTAGAGGTTGACGGCATAGTCAGTGCAGATCCAAAATAAATGTACAGACTTCAGAGGCACTGTGTTAAATGTATGTTTACCTGGGATTTAGGACATAAAGTCTGTGGGAACTAGGAACATTCGAGAACGTGCAAAAAGGAAGAGAGGTCTTCATTCTACTCCCCAGAAGGTGCTATATGAGGCTGGGGTGTAGCTAGGTGTCTGCCAGCTGCCACTCAAACATAATCCAGGATGGAAGCCCACCCAGGACAGAAAATGGGGATGCCTGTATAGCGCTGCAGCTCTCCTCCCCTGCACTGTGTCTGGCCTGGATATAGTGATGCGTAGAGAAGATGATAAATCCAGCCCATGACCCTAGCTTTAGTCCAGTCCCTCTCACCTCCCTAAATCAGGTCTCAGAGCACCTTGGAGCTTAATGCACAGGAAGATAATTCTTCTGACTGTGGAAAATATTAGGTGGTGATAGAGTTGACATAGATTATTGTAAAATCTGTCTTAGAACTGTATTAGAGCTCTGCCCAAGATGAAATAGATATAGTTAGCACATTAACCTTAGATTCTACATATGTAAAATGGAGTTACGATGAAAGCTACCTCCAGTATGCCCACACAGACAAACAGGGTAATTCAGGTCATATGCTCATCATGTTATTTAAATGGTCAACAATGACAACATGGATTGAGGTCTTCTGCCCTATCCTAAAAGTGAGATAGTCTAGCCATTTGTTACTGAATTCAAGATGGCATTATATGTCAGAAACTTATATTTCTGAATTGCAGCTATATTGTGCAGCTATAATGTGGTCAAACTTTTAGAGCTTGATGGTAGCTGGCCTCTCTGTCTGGATAGCTCCTAAATTCATAACAGTCTGAAGGGCAGAATGATAGAGAGTGAAATGCTGAACCTGTTTCCACAGTGAAATGCATTGTTTCTGTGACAGAGCTATGCTTTCAGTTTTATTTTGCATGCTGTCCTAAGCTTAGCTAAGTATGATGCCATCACAAACCCCACAGGGCAGCAGTGCTAGCACAGCTTTCCAGCACTTATCTAAGAGTGACACACATATGATCCCATCTAGCTTTTCATTAGGATTTTAAGAGGCAGTTATCATTTGTCTCTCTATTTTACCAATAAGGAAACAGAGCAAGAGAGAGCTTGAGGGTTTTAGCCAAGTTCACAGACCCAGCACATGCAGAGCCAGGATGTGATCTCAGCTCTGAGACCCCTGACCTCTTAGCCACTCTCCCTTCTTCACTCTCTTCCAGCCTGCCATGCTGATCTGGAGCCCTTAATGACTGGCCTCAGTCTTCCAAGTGGAAACCTGGGGACATGAGCTGTCATATAATCTGTTGACATGGCTGCCTGGTGCTGTCTTCTTCCCAGAAAGGGGGTGCTCTATGAGCCTGAGCTCAGTTGTGAAAAACCAGCCCTTCTCTGTGGCCCCAGTCTGTGCTGTTAATCCCATGACTCTGGCTGTCCCCTTACCTTGTAATTGAAGAGTGATCACTAAAGTTTCACCTCAGTTCTCCTTCTGCCTCTTAGCAGCCAAATCAAGAGCATAAAAAAGTGCACACCCGTCAAACATTTCATGTAACCCTTCAATCTCACTCCATCCCTGTGAAGTAGATGCTGTACACTTCCACTCTGCAGGTCTGCAGGTGAGGCAAGTGTAGCTCAGTTAGATCTCTAGGTATTTCAGAGGTCTAACACCTAGTTGATAGGTAGATTGGGAGATGGATATTAGATCTTATGACTATGATGCTCTTGCATTTTGCTTATCCTGCATCCCAACACTGTTGAAGTCAGTAGCAATTTGCTTCTTCAGGGAAAACTTGGCAAAGTCTGGAGGCATTTTTAGTTGTCATAACTGGGGAAAGTTACATGTAAGTAGTGGAAAGACACCAGAGATGCTTCTAGACCTCATGAAACGCACAGGCCAGTTTCTGCCCATATGACTTCAGTGGCAGAGGAGGTAGTCTATAAGAATCCACAGAGAATCACCTCATCTCCTGACTTTTTGGGGACTAACCACATTTCACACATAGGGAAACTGAGGCTTAGAAAGGTAAGTGACTTCCATGATCGCTGACTAGCTCTAATCAAATGGACACACAGAAGGTTTCTGTTTTATGTAACTCTGCTTCCTTGGGTTTTCCAATGAAATATAGACTTTGCCTATTGAAACATCGTTTAACAAAGTCAGTAGTTCTCAAATTCTAGCATGCATCAGATTTGTATAAGAGCTTGGGGAAAGAACATGCTGGGTACTATGGTGTGACTTCTGATGTGCCATGGCACAGGGCTTGTGTATTGGCATTGTCGGGGCTCACAGGTGACTTTGCTGCTGGTCTGGGACCATACTCTGAGAAGCACTGATCGGGGTGAAGAATATCTTCTTTCCATCTCTTTGGAATCTCCTGCCTTTCCTCACTTCTCTCCCCTCCAATCATCTGGGAACACAGAGTGCTGAATTTGCAGCCTGACTCCCACAGACAGGCCGAGACAGACAGACCAGTGAAATATTAGTGGAACATGTGCAGCCTACAGCCTGGTGAGGACTCAGTGCAGGACTCAGCCAGAGTACATGTGTTACTGGCCCAAGAGCTTTTTACAGTTTCCCAGGAGCAAATTAACATCATCTGCTGGTGACATAGGCGGGTAAACTCTGGGATCATCTAATCTGGGTCAGAGAGCACAAATGGCCCGCCATCTGAACACTGAACCCTTTCCGTGGCTTTCCCTGGGGGACCCGGGGACTGCTCTTTGTGTTGGAGGCGGGCTGGCAGGGATGCACATGGAAGCCCATCCCCTGTCTCTGTCCCTGTGTCTGGCAGCTGTTCTCCTCACAGGGAGGCTGTGTCAGATAGCTGTAGGTGGTCTACTCAGGGGCTAGGATTTATTTTTACCTCTGAATGCTTGGAACATCTGATGTGCCAGTGCTCCAGGAATTTGTGATGAATGTACAATCAAGATGAGCTGTGTTCTAACAAAAACCAAGCCAAGAAAGGGGGACTGAAGCAAGTATTTATTGAGTCCGATGTGTGTCAGACACTGTGCATGGTGCTTTACAACCATCTCATCCAATCACACAGTATCCTGGAAAGGTAGGTATACTTACTCAGAACTGAACTTTCAAGAAGCCAACTGCCTTATCTAAGCCTCCAAGCCTTGTCAGCAGAGGAGCTAGGACAGTCCAGTGGACTCTGACAACAGCTGTTATCTTTCCATTTAACAAAGGGAGAGCCTTGACACCTTGAGGTTCAGTAGGGGTGGAGATGCCTTCTGCCTGTGATTTACTGAGCAGTTCTTTGGCTGGTTTTGAGTTTAGTCAGCTTCTGTCAGGGAAGTTTGAAAAGTGCCCCCCCCCCTTTGCTTCTTTTGCCTGGTGCAGATATTTTGAGTAAGGTAAATGTCACATGGTGTGAGGAGTCATCTCATTGTTACTCAAGTGGACTGGACATTCTCCTTGGAGCTTTATAAGAAGCACCATAAATGTCAATTTTTTAAAGGAAGGATAATATGGGATCCCAGGAATTCTGGCTTGATGAAGGTATTGTTTGACTTGTTTACCTCTGAACCAGAGTCTATCACCTCTTCTTTTAGGTAGGGACAGAACTCTGCTGTTTTATTTTTCTCTTTTATGACCAGGAAATATAAATCAGCTCCTCCCTATAGTTTCCTTGACTTGTGAAAATAAAATCAAAACAGAACTTTGTAATTTCATCCGAGCCTAGAAGAAAATGGGAGAAATCTGAGTCCGAGGGAATTGCCAGTCTTCTGCCTCTGTGGTCCCCCAAAGTCTGGCTCTTAATTGCAAATAGGAAGGGCAAGACTTTTTTTTTAAAGCATTCACTCATCTTGAGCAAATTGCTGGCAACCATTGGGGAAGAACCAAACTTTAAACCACTTTTGTGGATAATTGGCCTTGAGCCCCCTAATCTCATAATATGCTTCGTGGTGTCTTCAATAGGCCAGACTATCCAGCATCCGATATTTGAAATTAGACCCAGTTTACATCATAGCAATGCCTTTCATTGCCTGGTGACTGTAGAGCATTTTTCAGCCACATTACCACATATAGTTCTCAGAATAACTCTCTGAAGAAGATATTGTCATCTTCAAAGTATAGACAAGGACAGAAACCTTTGAAAGGTTATGTCTTCAGAAAGGACCAATGCCTCAGCTCAGATCCAAGCTTTTACGTCTTAAGTATTTATTTACTACATTCTTATATTTTTCTCTTCTCTAAATTTGACTTTAGTCTTTCAATTTAGTGATTGGATTTTGTTTAAAGTAGCTTATCCCAGGGCTGGAGAGATGGCTCAGTGGTTAAGAGTGCCGACTGCTCTTGCAGAGGACCTGGGTTTGATTCCCAACACCCACATGGCGGCTAAGAACCATCTTTGACTCCAGTTCCAGGGGAATCTGATGCCCTCTTCTGACCTCCGAGGCATTGCATGACACAGGTCCACAAACCTACATTGCACGACACAGGTGCACAAACCTACATGCAGATGGTACACTCACACACATAAAAAAAAAATAAATAATAAAAAAATAAAGTAGCTTATCCCTTGATGCAAACTATACATGAATCACTGAAAGCCATAGGAAGAGCTCTATTACCCAGTGAAGACAATTATGTTGGCCTTTTGCTCGATTTTGTCTGTCTGTTGCGTTAGCACTTGTTCATTTTGAATGAGTTCAAGTTGCATCTGCCTCTTTCAGTTTTGTCTTTCCAGAAATGCCTAACACAGTAGCTAGACTGAGCCCTAACGCTGCCCCAAGGAGGGCTGGATAGAGGCATCAATCCAGGTATTCATAGTCTTGACTAGGATGTAAAAGGATTAGAAGAAATTACTCCTGTCCTTGAAATGCCACCCAGACGTGACTGGATTAGAAAGTACCTAATTTCAGTTAATAATGTAGAATGAGTGCTATAGGCCAGTGTTTCAAATGGGATTTGATCAGTATAAATAAGTACTAGTCAGGGGCTAGGTCTTTGGGACACAATCTTTCTTTAAGTCTTGAAGGAAATGATGTTTGTGGTTGGTAGGCAGGTATATGAATAACTCTGTTCCTTTTTACAATGATAAACCACAGGCAATGGTGCCTTTATTGTGTGAAAGAGTGAAATTGCTTATAGTCTAACAATTTTCCTTTGGTATTTATGTCTCTAGAGTGAGAAAATGCATCTAGTGGGCCCATGAAACCTGTTCTCATAATCTGCTTATTGAAAATATGAATTCAGCCAGTGTTTCTGAAGAGTGCTGCTTTCTAATCACTTGGGGAAATACAAACGGAAATGAAAAAGGCTGCTTTACTATTTAAGCCCTGGGAGAAAGAAATACTGTGAACAAAATAATTTACAGATTAAATACTGAGTGTTAAGTAAGAGGTCAGCCTTGGTGCTTTTGGAAGAATAATTTACAGATTGACTTAGCTTTCAAAGTCCTGCTGTGGCATTTGGGGACATGCTTTCCCATTGATAAGTAATACTGTAGTGTGTGATAGATGAGGGAATAATAGCACGAGTTTGCCCAAATAACTATTCTTAATGTTTGTTTAACAGATAAAGAAGTCAGGTGACATTTTTCATCTGGGTGTTGTGCAATGTTGCAAGAATTACAACTCCAAGATCTAGTTCAGAAAATGAGAACTTCTTAGGGAAACGCTGGCCATTAGGAAAGGTCATTCAATATGGCTGGATTCCTTAATTACATTTTCCTGTAGTTTTCATGAGTTAGCAGAACGATCATGGACTTTGGAATCAGAACTGTGCTTAAATCTCTGCTCTGACTCTTCAAGATGTGGGGCTTTGGAGATGATACTTAATCTCTTTTAACATACTTCCTTACCTTGTAAATGGAGTTACTAATAGGCATGGTTCAGGGCTGATGGAAGGATGAAATGGTTACATGAACAGAGTGCCTAGCAAGCAGTCAATATATCTGTCCATTGAACAGACGTCTGCAGTTGTACAAAAAGCCAAGATTGGAAGAATTAAGACATTCTCTGTCCCACAGAGCTAATGGTTTAGTAAGAAAGACAGAACAAAAACAAAAGTAAGCAGATCAATATATATAATCAAAACAAAAGTAGGAAATGTTAGAAACAACACAAGAGCCCAGAATAGGAATATTTGTGGCAAGCGTGAAGGTTCTTCATATGGTATAGCAGGGAAGGTCTTTCTGAGTAGGGAATTTTAAGCAAAGAACCAAATCACAAAGGAAGAGGTGATTATGAAAAGAGTTGGGGGCTGAAGCATTCCAAACAGGAAGGAGAGCACCTGTCACAGCCTCGGTGGTTTGGAAACTAGATGAGGTTGTAAAGAGGTGAAGCCCTGGCAACAAATCAGGAGGGTGAAAAGATGAACATCCAGAAATCTCCTATTGCCTTGGTAGATTTTGTATTTTGTTTTGATTACAATTTCATCGTTAGGTTTCCTCCTTCTTCACAATATTGACCATTGTTCGACACTGAGAACCTGACATCTAATTTTGCAGGTATTCCATTCAATGTCTGATCCAAGGATTAGGGAACAGGGGCCAAGGAGGCAGGAAAGCATGTCTGACACTGAACGTGAGTTCCTGGGACTCATGTAGGAAGGGCACCCTGGTTAACTTCTCAGTAGCTTATTGCATTTTGCTCTTCCAAGTGACTGTCCATCGCTGGGAGAAGCCAAGGCAGGAATCAGGCGGGAACTGAAGCAGAGATCATGAAGGAACACTGCTTGCTGACTTGCTCCTCTGACCTGTGCTCAGCTTGCTTTCTTATACAACCCAGGACTACTTGGCTAGGGGTAGTACCATCCACAACGGGCTGGGCCCTCCCATATTACTCAACAATCAAGAAAAGCCCTCATAGACATGTCCCCTGGCCAAAAGGATAGAGAAAATCCCCCAGTTGAGGTTCCTTCTTCTCAGGTGTCAAGTTGACAACTGAAACTATCCAGCACTGTGCGACTTCAGTAACTTAATGTCTGACCTACAAGACTTGTCCACCCTCTCAGGCTCCTCCCTCACTAGAGGACAAAAAAGTAGGGTTGGTCCAGACTTAACTGCAAATTGACTGGGAAAGAGGTTAAAATACTGCTATATTGATAGCCTTGTTTTCTAGGAAGGGCCCTGGGTTTTTCTCATGTACTTAAAGTATTCATAGCTACTTGTAATAATTTTAGCCAAGTTTTACATAGGAGAAAGCCTGAATAAGTTTGTCTCTTAAGAAAGTTATGGATTGGTACAACTACTTTGAAAAATAATTTGGTTTTATTCTCTTAAGTTGAATTTTCATATGCCCTTATAATGCCAATTTTTGAGTTCTTGGTGTATTCCTAAGGGCAGTTCCTACAGAAGTATAAAAAATCCTGAATACAAATATTTAATAGTAGTGAGGAATTGAAATGATACTAGTGCCTGGAGTCAAGAACATGAAGGGCTCAAGGCACAAGCATACACAAGAGAATATTATAGAGCAGTGAAGTGGCGTGCTCTACTGCTGCCCACACAATATACATGTCATCCAAGAAGTCCACAACTTCTCAAATACTATACTCTAAAGCTCAAAAGAAAAAAAACTAAACTGCACTATTTAACATACAAATATATGCACACATATGGTCAAACTTAAAAAAAAGATTTTATTATTTTAATTTTATGTGTATGAGTATATTGCCTGCATGTGTGTAAGTGCACCTGTGTTTTACGCAGTGCCTGTGGGGTTCAGAAGAAGGTGTTGGATCACTTGGAACTGGAGTTATGGATGATTGTTATCTGCCATGTGGGTGCTAGGAATCAAACCCTGGTCCTGTGCAAGATCAGCCAGTGCTCTTAACCTCTAAGCCAGGGTCAAACCTTTTAAAGCAAAGATGTGATAATGGTGAGTTCTGGATCCTGGCTGCTTCTGAACGTAGAGATGGGACAATGGACAGTAGAGGGTGGAAACAGGTAAGCGAAGGGACGCGCCACCCAGGAATGAGCATGGTGGGACTAGGTGCTCCTGTTCTTATAAATCCAAGAATTAATGTTTGAATGAGTGAGTGAACACATTAAAATTCTGCCCTACTCAGACCAATGATGACAGTGCGTTGTGAATTAGAGATAGTGAGTCATTTAACCTTGAAAATGAGCTCCATGAAAAGAAAAGAAGGAAAACATGACTTTTATGTGGGGTGCTTGGATGAAAGTGGCAATTTGAGCACCTACTAGGTGACTCGAGGCCTTCACTGGGCAGGTTTGCTGTAGCCAAAATCAGCCTGATTGTGGGTTTCTGCATTCCCATTCTGGAAATTTCTATGATCATGTATACAATCGTAACATGGCATAGCCACACCTAAATTCTGAATTTTAAAATAAATTTATGCATCTAATATTGCCAATATGTCTATATATCTTCCTTATTTTAAAGCAGAATGCAATGTTAATGGGAGTTAGAGCAATTTGTTGCCAGTCAATGACGAGATTGGCCTTTATTCCCACCTAGGGATTACTAACTCAGTCACACAGACACTTCATCTTTGAACCTCAGTAACCCCATTTAGCCAACCTTTATTTTTTTATTTGATGCTCATGATGCTCACGAGAGACAACAGAGGTGGCAGAGTTGTTCCCATTGTACCGACAGGCAGTGAGGAACCAGAAACTTCGTGGCTCTCCTGCCACAGGACCGAGACAGAGAGAGAGAGAGAGAGAGAGAGAGAGAGAGAGAGAGAGAGAGAGAGGGGCAAAGTCTGTTACAGAGCAAACTTGCCAGGCCCCTCCCTATCACTCTCCCCACTTGATTCAGCATATGTAGCTATATGTTAAATGGTTTTTAATGGACCAACCTGGCCTGAGGTTCTAGCTCTGCTGTGCTTCCTCTAATGGTTTACTCTCTGAATCTCAGTTTTTCTCATCTGTGAAATGAAGGTGATATCTGCTTCATATGATTGTAAGAAATTCGGATTAGTATAAAATTAATTAAAACCTAACAGATAATAAAACAGAAAATGTTAGTTTTCTTTATTTTCTTACCCTTCCTTCCTTCTTTTTTTTTTTTCGAGACAGGGTCTCCCTATAGCCCCAGCTGTCCTGGAGCTCACTCTGTAGACCAGGCTGGCCTTGAACTCACAAAGATCCGTCTGCCTCTGCCTCCCAAGTGCTAGGATTAAAGGCGTGTGCCACCACGCCCGGCTTTTTTTTTTTTTTTTTTGATACTTCCCTCTTTAATTATAATGGCACTAGAGAGTTAGCAATTTTGCATAGGCAGGAAAAAGAAGCAATCATTGTAAACAGCACATACAATATAATTTTAAACATTTAATTGTAAAAGAAGAAAGTCCTATGAACAGTACTACTTTGTCAGGCATGATGGCGCATGACTGTGACTCCATCACTTGGAGGCTGAGGCAGGAGGATCATAGAGAGTTCCAAGTTAGCTTGAACTACAATACTGAGACCCCGTCTCAAACAGCAATGGTAAGGAAACAAAAACCCTCCAGAGTATTATGTCTGTCTCTAAATCTCTCTCATATTTATATAGGAAATTGGTTTTCAAGTGGCAGCATTATCACAATCAAAGCAAAATAGGTCAAAGTAGTGTGGTCCACACAGACCTTGTGTTTCTTCTGCTGTTTGATATTAAATATGACAGCATACTCGAATAGTTCATGAGTGTGCTCATTGTTTATTTAAGCTCTGGCTCTAAAAGAATGGAAAAGACTTTCCACACCAAGCAAGTGTATCAGGATTGAGGAGGACTGACGAAACAGGACACCGGAAAATTATAACATTCAGATGTAAGTTTGTGAACTCAACTCCTATAAATACATCTTTACAAAGCTGACCTACCAAACACCTACATGCATTTCTAATTTTTTTTTTTTTTTTGTATTTTTGAGACAGGGTATCCATTTAAGTCCCAGCTGGCCTGGAGCTCACTCTGGTAGACTAGGCTGGCCTTGAATTTACAGAGATCCACCTGCTTCTGCCTCCCGAGTGCTAGGATTAAAGGTGTGCACCACCACGCCTGGCTCCCTACATGCATTTCTAAGTTATGTGGAATTGTTCTCAATTGAAAAAACATACATGTATAGACACAAAACTTGATGTAAGTGAAACAGACACCTTGAGAATCTTAACGAGCAGAGTTGATCTTTGAATATATTTCCACAAAACTGTATTATATTCCACAACTGTTGCCAGGAGGCTTCAGACAGATAGATGGATGACAACCACCTTCATGTACTTCTGTTAGCAAAAATATTAGTTGCAGGGGGGAGTGAATTCTTTGAGACCCAGGGCGGGAAGTGACTTGGCCCAAATGAAGTGGTGCTTTTTTCTCCTCAAGTGCCAGGCCGCAATCAGATCTCTTCTTTCCCTGAAACAGTAGTGCTTATCTTCTTTCATTTGCCAGAAGCAGGCATTGAGTGGAGAGACTATGGAGACTTGCCCCCTATATAATTGGAACACACACACACACACACACATACACACACACACACACACACACACACACAGTTATACATGCACAGTCACAAACATGCAGATACATGTAGGCAACATGCATGAAAGTTTCACCACCATGCAGAGTTAAGGTGAGAGATGATAGAGCAACGCAGTCTGTCCTGAAGGCTGTTTAACCTTTGGGTCAAGACATGTTAATATTTTGAAATACTGCATCATCTTTTGATAACTATTTTCTCAGTTATTGGCTAAAGACAAAAGTGCCCCTTAACTGGCCTCGTGAAGAAGCATTGGCAGACCTGTGGAGACAGAACGAATTAGTGGCTTACCAGAGTAGGGGAGAAGGGAATGTGGAGATTGCTTTCAGGGCACAAGGGAGAGGAAGTTATTCCAGAACTAGATAGAATTGGATGGTTGGGCAGCACTATGTATACAGGAAGAACTTCTGATTAAAATGGTGACTTTTGGGGGCTGGAGAGATGGCTCAGCGGTAGAGTACTGACTGCTTTTGCAGAGGACCTCGGTTCGATTCCCAGCACCCACATGGTGGCTAAGAACTGTCTTAGGCCAGGCATGGTGGTGCATACCTTTAATCCCAGCAGAGACAGGTGGATCTCTGTGAGTTCAAGGCCAGCCTGATCTACATAGTGAGCTCCAGGCCAGCTGGGACTAAAGGGAGACCTTGTCTCAAAAATAAATAAATAAATAAATAAATAAATAAATAAATAAATAAATAAATAAATAAAATGGTGAATTTTATGTTATGGGATGTGTCTCAGTTTCTAAGAAAGGATAGCATGAAGTAGGAGCCTTGGGTCAGCAATCAAACAGCAATTCTCCCAAGTGCTAGAGACTGAACAGTGGCCTGACTACACCCTGCAGATGGCTAAAGAGGCTTCCAGTACCCAGAGAAGGCCCAGGATGTTGATGGCTTGAGAGAGGCGCTGGAGAAAAGCATGCAGAGTATCCGAAGGTTAGACTCTGAGAGTACAGGAAATAATCCTGAGAACTGACAAATGGGATTGTGTGAAGTTACAAAGCTCTGCACAGCAAAGAAAGTAATCAGCAGAGTGGAGCGTCAGCATGCAGAAAGGGAGAGACTCTGCCAGCCACTATCTGACAGAGGAGCGATGTCCAGAATATATAAAGAACTAATAAATAAATACCCCAAACAACTTATGTAATCAATAAATAGGCGAATGATTTTTAAAAGAAAAATTGCAAATAGGCAATAAATATTTGAAAATATTCTTAGCCTTCCGGGAAATACAGATCAAATCTGTATGGCGATCATCAAGAAAACAAACAAGTACTTGTGGGTATGTAGGGAAAGAGGAAACCTTATCTCTTCTCATAGGAATGCAAACTGTTCTGGTCACTATGGCAATCAGTATGGAAGCTGCTAAATAAATCGAAAATAGAACTATTATATGATCCAGATATAACACTCGTGGGTATATATCAAAAGGAATCAAAGTCAGGCTTCCACAAAGATACCTCCATATCCATGTTTAGTGCTGCACTACTCACAATAACCAAGATAAAGAACTAGTATGGATGTCCATATGCAGGTGAATAGATAAAGAAAGGAGGTACATATATGTAATATACACAATGGAGATTTATTCAACCATGAAGAAGAAATTATGTCATTTTCAGGAAAATAGATGAAAGTAGAAAATAGATGTGTGTGTTTTTGAGACAAGGTCTCCCTGTAACCCCAGCTGGCCTGGAACTTGTTCTATAGACCAGGCTGGCCTTGAACTCACAGAGATCTGCCTGCCTCTGCCTCCGGAGTGCTGGGATTAAAGGTGCGCACCACTACACCTGGCCTTATATATATGGCTCAGAGGTTAAGAACATTCGTTGTTCTTACAGAAGACCCAGGGTTCAAATCCCAGCACCTACATGGCAGATAATAACTGTCTGTAACTCCATTTCCAGGAAATTCAAGACCCTCTTCTGCAAGAGCAACCAGTGGTCTTAAACACTGAACCATCTCTCCAGCCCCTAGATCCTATATATAGTCTTTTTGAAGACAGAGTCTCCCTTTAGTCCCAGCTGACCTGGAACTTGCTATGTAGACCAGGCTGGCCTTGAACTCACAGAGATCCCCCTGCCTCTCCTCCTGAGTGCTGGGATTAAAGGTGTGCACCACCACACCCAGCAGGAAACCTAATATTTTCTATAATAAGTAAATATTTTTTTTAAAAAGAAGAGTCTCAGGGTCAGGCCTGGTGGGACTCATGGGCACAGTGTATCCACAGGTGCAGTCTGCACGTGACCTTATCACGAGGTCTAGAAGCAATACTAAGGTGCATTCTGGAGGCCACCACCCTTCTCTTGGCCACTGACTCTGCTCATCTGCCACAGTGTGGCTTGGTTATGACCCTAGGTGATATTCTGGAAACTCAAACTCTGGATTTCTCCCAAAATGTTTATGTCAGATGTCTCACAGCAGATCCTCTGTTTCCCTCTGCTGGGACAGGATACAGGCTCACGAGGTCTGCACCCTTGCTGTGCAGCATCTCAGTTTTTATGCCAGTCCTGGCACTGCCATAGGGCTGAGCAGTGTTGAGGTGCAGTAGTCAACTCTCCTGGTATCTTTGACCAAAGTTTATCCATCATATTGATTTATGTGTGTTTCTTCTTGACAAATAACCTCAGTACCAATTCTGAGCTCAGGCCATGAAGAAAACAGTTTATCCCTCAAATAAATCTGAGGGGACTTTTTTCTTTTTTGAGATAGTGTCTCTCTATGGCCCTAGGATGGTCTAGAACTCACTCTGTAGACCAGGTTGGCCTCAATAGTAATTAATTTTGTTCTTTGATAATTTCATGCATATCTATAAAGTACTCTTATTATCCTGGGAGTGTACAGTATATTATTTTAATTTTTTATTAATTCATTAAGAATTTCATATAGAAGCTTTTGAGTTTAATAAGGTCCCACTTGTCAATTGTAGACCTTATTTCCTGAGCAGCTGCTGCCTGATTTAGAAAGTCTTTTCCTATGTCTATGTCATATAGGTTACTGCCAACGTTTTCTTCTACCATTTTTAGAGTTTTGGGTTTCACATTGAGGTCTTTGATCTATTGGAGTTGATTTTTTGTACAGGATGAGAGGTAGTGGTTTAATTTTATTCTTCTACCAGTAGTGATCCAGTTTTGCCAACACCATTTGCTGAAGATGCTGTCTTTCCTCCATTGTGTCTTCTTGGCACCTTTGTCAAATATGAGGTGGCTGAAATTGTATGTGCTCAAGTTTGGATCTTCAATTTTGTTTCATTGATTTATGGATCTGTTTTTGTGCCAGTACCAGGCTGTTTTTGTAACTATAGCCCTGTAATATAGTTTGAAGTCTGGTATAGTGATCCCCCTGGGTATTGCTCTTTTTGCTCAGGGTTGCTTTGGCTATCTGGGGTCTTTTGTTTTTCCATATGAATTTAAGAATTGTTTTCTAAGTCTTTGAAGAAACTCATGGGGATTTTCATTGGGATTGCATTGAATCTGTATATTAATTTGGGTAGGATGGACATTTTTACTATATTAATTTTTCTAAGCCATGAGCATGGGATGTCTTTCCATCTTCTGGTGTTTTCCCCAATCTCCTTCTTCAGGGGTTTAAAATTTTCATTGTAGAGATCTTCGGTGTCTTTGGTTAGGTTCCAAGGTATTTTTTTTTAGGCAATTGTGAATGGGAAGGTCTCCTTGTATTCCTTCTCCAATTGCTACTGATTTTTTCTAGGTTGATTTTGTATCCTGCCTCTTTACTGAAACTCCTAATTGTTTCTAGGAGTTTTCTGGTGAAGTTTTTAGCATCCTTTAGGTAAACTATCATATCATCTGCAAAAAGGGATAGTTTGACTTCCTCTTTTCCAATTAGTACTCCTTTAATTTCTCTTTCTTGCCTTATTGCTCTAGCAAGCGTTTCAAGCACTATATTGAAGAGGAGTGGAGATAGCTTGTGTACAGTGAAAGAAACAATCAGAGAAGTGAAGAGAAAAACCAACTTAGTGGGAAGAAACCTTCACCAGTGATACATCTGACAGGGCATTAACATCTAGAATATATAAACTACTCAAAAAGAAAGGAGCAAGAAAACAAATGACCCCCACTCAAAAGAGGAGTAAAGAGATGAACAGAGACTTACAAATGAAGAAGTAGGATTGCTGCAAGAAACATTTTTAAAAAAGTGTTGGGGCTGGAGAGATGGCCAAGTTCAATCCCCAGCACCCACATGGCAGCTGAGAACCATCTTTAACTCCAGTTCCAGGGGAATCCATCGCCCTCTTCTGACTTCCACAGCATTGCATAACACGGGTACACAAACCTACATGCGGACAGTACATTCATACATATAAAAAATAAGTAAAATAAAAAAAAGTGTTCCACATCATTAATAATTAAGGAAATGCAAATTAAAACCACTTTAATATATCATCTTTGTAGTATGTTATGCATCTGTATACAAGCATGCTTTCTGTCTGTGTCGTCTGCTGAACAGGGTTAACCTGTTCTTGGAAATTAATCATGGCAGCATCTGAGTTGGTGACCTGGGCTAGTGATCACCTGATATGTTCATGGAAGAAGCAGAAGATGATCACATATATATCTCTATTTTTCCTTGAATAAAGGAGTCTGCAGGAGCTTGCAATTTCCTGCTTTTCACCTGACTGCCAGGGCCTGTGGTGGTGACTCCGTTGTCTATTTGCCCCCTCCTCCACTGGAACCTGTAACCCCTCTGGCTGGCCTGAAGGAGGTCTCTACACATCTTACTCCAGTAAGACTGGCTATGATTAAGAAAACAAAGACTAAAATCAATGTGGAAGAAGAAAAAAAATGACCCACTCAATAGATGGAGCAAAGAACTGAACAGAGACTCACAAGTGAGGGATTAGAGATGGCGAAAACCCTTAAGAATGTGTTCAACATCACTATAATCATAAGGAAATGCAAATCAAACACACTTTAAGATATCAATCTTACTCCATAAACAATGATACCAAATGTGGTAGAGGTTGATGGGAAAGGGGGAACACTCACCACTGCGGGGGAATGTAAACTCGTACAGCACTATGGAAAGCAGTGTGGAGAACCCTTGGAAGGCTTGAATGAGCTTGCCACCTGACCCAGCCTACCACTCCTATGGATTACCCTCAAGACTCACCCCACTGCAGAGATACATGCACGGCCATCTTTATTTCAGCTCTCTTCACAATAGCAAGGAGCTGGAACCAACCCAAATGCCTCTCAACTGATGAGTGGATAGAGAAAATGGGGTACATCTACACAATGGAGTTCTATGCAGCAGTAAAGAAAGACGATATCATGAGCTTTGCAAGAAAATGGCTGGAGCTAGAGGACATCATGCTGAGTGAAGTAACACAGTCCCAGAAAAACAGACGACGAATGGTATCCCTCATCTGTGGATGCTAATGCCAATTACCTAGTTGTAAGTATTTCTTGTGTGTGGCCCCCTGAGCTTTTGTCCAAAGCAGTTGGGAGTGATGCATATTGGAAATGACAACAACAACAACAACAACAACAACAACAACAACAGAAAGGACTGCATCGAAGAACTGACTGAAACAGTTAACTTCTGCTCAAAACAATCAACTTCCACATGGAGAATATTGAGAAAGACTGAGAAAGAGATGAAAAGCATGTTTGGCAGAATGCATGAGCTCTGGTGGGGTGGGGGAATAGGGGGGATACAGGTCTAGATTTGTTAAAAAAATAAAAACAAATTTATGTGAAAAAAATAAAATGCTGGAGAGGGTGTAGAGAAAGCGGAACACTCATCCACTGCTAGTGGGAATGTAAACTTGTACAATCCCTATGGAAAGCAGTATGGAAAATTCTTAGACTCAAAATGAGCCTACCACCTGACCCAGTCATACTACTCCTGGGTATATACCCACAAGACTCATCCTACTGCAGAGATACATGCATGTCTGTATTTGTTGTAGCTCTCTTCACAATAGCAAAGAGCTGGAAGCAACCCAAGTGTCCCTCAACTGACAAGTGGATAAAGAAAATGTGGTACATCTACACAATGGGATTCTATGCAGCGGTAAAAAGAAATGACATCATGAACTATGCAGGTAAATGGATGGAACTATGCTTTATGCTAAGTGAAGTAAAACAGTCTCAGAAAAACAAATGATGTATGGTGTCCCTCATTTGTGGATCCTAGCACCAAATATGTATGTGTAAGGCAAACTGAAATTATTTTTTTTGCTTTCTTTGGTAATAAATATACATGATGTTACTTATCAACTTGCTATGTCATAGCCGGCCTTTAATCCTAGAACTGGAGAGGCAGAGGCGGGCAGATCTTTGTGCATTCAAGGCCAGCCTGCTCTACAGAATGAGTTCCAGGACAGCTGGGGCTATAGGGAGACCCTGTCTCGAAAAGACCAATAAATAAATAAATAAATAAATAAAAAACTTGCTATGTCATATAGGAATGTAAAGTAATATTTTTTCTTTACATGCATACAACCCTACTGTTAAATTGTGAATCCCTAAACATGTTTTGGAATTAACCTATAGTTTATTTTCAGATGTCATAATTTTGGTATATGTGTGGCATGCATATATGCATGTTTTGAAGGGATACCAATTGGAAAGAACAACAACAACAACAACAAATATTGGGTAAAAAAACTGACTGAAACAGTAAGCTTCTGCCCCAAATAGTAAACTTCTGCATTGAAAAATTTTTAAAAAAAGAATGAGATAAAAATGAAAGACATGTATGGCAGAATGCATGAGCTCTGGTGGGTTCATAGTGCAAATGCTCTATTATATCTGAAGTCTCTTACTCTCTGCATGTTGAATAGTTGAGAATTGTTGTATTAATCCTCATCTGCTGCAAGTATTTGATTCTCTGATGAGATCTGCAGGATGCATTAATCTATGGGTACAACAGTTAGTCCTTAAGGAGTTAGTTTAATATGAATATGATGTTCATTTAGCAGAATTATAATAGTAATTTCTGCCCTATGGCTTGAGATCTGTTTAGCCAAAGCACAGGCCCTAATAAAAGTGCTGGGTTTGGGCTCCATCTTGTGACCTTAAATCTAATCAGAAAGTGGTTGGTTAGTTATTCCCATAACATTCATGCTACTATTGCACTGCATTCATTGACAGTCATTGTTGTAGTCAGTAGAGCTCATAATGAGGTAAGACTGATGGCTACTTTTCTAGTAGTGTGTATAGGACCTTCTAGTACTGTGAAAACTAGACAGTAGAGAGAAATCTTAGAGGTCAGTACCAGCTTCGTTTCTCCTTGTTTATTCTCCCACTCACATATATAGTGTCTTTAGGGCCTTACCATCATGTTCTGGTGAGTAACCAAGAGCAAGGGCAATACTTAGTATAGCTTGAGGGTCTATAGGAACCTTCTGGTGGACAATACCAAACTAGGGAGTCCATTTGTTCTACTGGGCTTTTTGTTGTCTAGCTTGTGGTGTCTAGTAGGGGCATTATCCCCCTGTAACAAGGTAACTCCTTTTTTAAAACTCCTTTTATATTGCTTATGTATATATTTTAAGAGGCTCCTTATAGTAGTAGGTTTCATATGACTTAATTGAAGGGCCTTTAGTGTTGGTTACCCCTCCTCATACTCCTTCCTGTGCTCTTCACGCCCATCCCCCACCCCGCAGGAATACTTCTTGTACCAGTAGTTCCCTTTTCACCCTTTATATCACTGCATTTTATCCATTCTCTCATGAAGTAGCCCCCTTCAGGTTTCTTACTAGTTTCCTGAACTCTGGATTTTCCTGTTGAAAGACACATGTCTAAAGATTCAAAGCGGGCTGGAGAGATAGCCTAGAGGTTAAGAGCACCGAATGCTCTTGCAGAGGACCCGGGTTCGATCCCCAGCATCCACATGGCGGCTGAGAACCGTCTGTAACTCCAATTCCAGGAGAACTCCAGTTCCAGGGGAATCCGAGACCCTCTTCTGACCTCCGCGGCATTGCATGACATGGGTGCACAGACCTACATGCAGACAGTACATTTATACACATACAAAAATAAATAAAATTTAATTAAAAAAAATAAAGATTCAAAGCTACAATCCACTTATGAGAGAGCATGTGACATTTTTCTTTCTAGGTCTGGGTCACCTCACTCACAATGACTATTTCCAGTTCTATCCATGTACCTGCAAATTTAAGATTTTTGGTTTTTGTCTTGAAAGATGAATAATATTCCGCTGTGTAAAAATATTATTTTTCATTATCCCTTGATCAATTGGACATGTAGGTTGTTTCCATTTCCTGGCTATTGTGAGGAGAACAGAATGAACATGGGTGAGCAGGTGTCTCTATTGTAGGATATAGAGTCCTAGATTGCCCAAGATTGGCGTGGGCAGATCATGTGGTATCTATTTCTAGGATTTTGAAGAACCTTCACATTGATTTCTGTAATGACTGCATCAACCTGGTCACAAAATAGTTTTTTAGGCTATAGTTGTCTGAGATGTCATCTGTGTTCTTTCTTGGTCTGAGGGACATCAATCTGTCCAAGCCCTTTGGCTTTCATAGTCTCCATTGAAAACCATCTGTTATTCTGACAGGCCTGCCTTTATATGTGACTTGACCTCTTTTTTTTTTTTTTTCTCCTTATAGCTATTGGTATCTTTTTAAAAATGTTTGTATGTCCAATGTTTTGGTTAGTGTATGATGCTGGGCCTTTCTTTTCTGGTCCTATCATCTGGTGTTTGTGTGGCTCTTTTGGCTTGATAGACATTCTTCCTTAGATTTGGATTTTTCTTCTTTTATTTTGTTGTGAATATTTTCTGTGCCTTTAGGCTGTGTTTCTTCTTCTATATCATTTATTTTGGGTTTTGTTCTTTAATAGTGTCCCAGGTTTCCTGCATGTTCAGGTCCTGGGTTATTTTAGATTTAACATTTTCTTTTTCCAATAATCCATTTCTTTAACTTTTTCTTTAGGTCTGATATTCTCTCTTCCATTTGATCCAATCTACTGGTGAGGCTTTCCTCTGAGTTTTTTGTTCGACCTCATGAGTTTTAGTTTTGACTTTTTTTTATTTGTCCCTTCTTCAGAGGTTCTGTATCTTTAGTAAAATTCTAATTTCATATCTGGGATTGTTTTATTTATTTATTTCATGCACTTTTGTGTTCTCACGGTCTTCATCCAGTCTTTTATTCATATCCTCTTTGTGATCCTTGAACATATTTAGACTTGCTATTTCAACATCATTGTCTTGTGGATCAGCTAGATTGTTTTTCTCAGAAAAACATTACGAGGAGGGTGATAATTTCTAGAGCACACACACATCTGTCTTGTTGTTCATTGTGTTTGTGTTTTTCGATGAGACCCTAAACATAGTTAGTGGAATATCTTGGTGTGGCGATCTCATTTCACTTTTGTTGTGTGGGTGTTTGGATCTTTGTTTGCTGTTACCTCAGCTTGTCAGGTTGTGGGCTAGCTGGGTGTTTCTTGGTTTAAATCTTTAGCAACTCTGTGTTGAAATGTGAATGGGGCACAGATGGGTTTCAGTTCAGCTAAAGAGAGATACAACTTCAGAACATGAGGTCTTAGGATAGAATTCATGGGATTCTGGAGAGGTAGGGTGATTGAGGTGGCTGCTAAGTAAACAGGTGGACAGGTCAGTGTTGATTGTTGATGGGAGGGCCTGGGGTGATTCCAGTTCAGTGGCAAGCAAGAAAATGTGCAAATATAACTCTTGCCTGGGGCTGTCTGGGCTGATGCACATGTTGCACAAACTCAGTTATTCCTGGGAGTGTGTGGATTCAGAATGGCAGGTGAGGTTCTGCAGAACTGACCAGCTGGGCCACTGTGAAGACACCTGAGCCATGCTATGTCTGGGAGTATGGGACTCTGGGGAGGAATTGCTGGGGTTTGGGAACTCGCCAGTTTGGTGGGTGTGCAGTGCTCATGACCAGAGCTAGACTTCTGGGCATGGGTCTGCAGACAGGGACTCTTTCATTGCTTTACATTTAAAAAATAATATCTTAATAATTTATTCATGTGTGTAGAGATGGGAAGAGCAAATGTTACTGTGCTTGCCTGTGCAGGTCAGAGACAACTTGAGAGAATTGATTTTCTTCCACTATGTGGGTCCTGGGGGATAAAACCAGGTGGTCTGGGGGCTGGAGAGATGGCTCAGTGGGTTAAGAGCGCCAACTGCTCTTGCAGAGGGCCCTGGTTGATTCCCAGCACTCACGTCACGGTGGCTAGAACTGTCTTTTTTTTTTTTTTTTTTTTTTTGGACCTTTTTTTTTTTTTTTGGTATTTTTGTAGCCCCAGCTGTCCTGGAACTCACTCTGTAGACCAGGCTGGACTTGAACTTACAAAGATCCACCTGCCTCTGCCTCCCGAGTGCTAGGATTAAAGGCATGTACCACCATGCCTGGCAGAACCTTCTTTAACTCCAGTTCTAGGGGAATCCGATGCCCTTTTCTGACCTCTGCAGCATTGCATGACATGAGTGCACCAACCTACATGCAGACAGTACACTCGTGTGCATAAAAAATAATAAATTAAAAAAATTTTTTAATTAAAAATAAAAAATCAGGTGGTCAGACAAGGCTGCCACCTGAGCCATCTCTCAAGCACTGTGTTTTTATTTGGAAAAGTAAAAAGTTGAATTCAAGTGTCTCATCTTCACTTTTGTTTTTCTTTTAATAGCTATTATGAAACACTACTGTACAGAAGGACTGAAATGGTCTCCTCTGGCATAAACTCTTTTGTCTTGAAAAATACCAGTAATGAATACTATGGATTTCTGTATTTGAAAGTCTGAATCACCCTGGGGATCCAGGCTCTTGATGAAAATGTGAAATTAATTTTGTGCTAAATAAAACTGGAAAACGATTTCAATTACAAAGAAGAAAAAGTAAGTGACGCGAAGAGGGTAATTCCACTGTGTCATATTCTCATTTCATTATTCTGAGTTTTTGAAGGAATCATCAGTTGTAGACACAGTTCCATTGTATCAAGTTATTGAGACGTTGAACATTGGGGATGTGGTGATACTTAACCCAGATTTGTTACCTTTTTTTGTTATTGTTATAGCAAATTTATATTTCCCAAAAATTTTTTTACAAATTCAGACAGATAAATGGATAAAATATGTGTCTTCCTTGGGTGAAATCAGTTGCCATGGCTTTCAATATTTCTTAATATGTTTTTTAAAGGTAGTCTGTGAATTCTTTGTAGTTGTGAGGTAGGAGAAAGAAACAACCATGCAGAAACTAGCCACCTTATGCCAAGCTCTGGCCTAGAAATCTCCACATGTGTTCTTTCATTTAATACTCATTGTTTGAGACAAATATTGTTATCTCCACTTGCTACACACAGAAAATGCAAAATCAAAGTGCTCTCATAAGATGCCAAAGTGACACAACTTGTAACTGAGAATGGGAATTTGGGTCTAGGTCTTCTGTTCTAAGGCCCATTTTCCTTTAGAGCCACTTGTCCTATCTCTAAGGAAACGCTGACATATCTTCCTCTTCTACAAAGGATGCTAGGTTTTTCCCTGGAATTTTCTTCTCTTCAGGCTGCAATGACACTCAGATTTTACACTGGTATCACTGCCGTCTTCACAGTGAGCAGAATCTCCCTGAGCTAGTCCCTATAAGGGGTCAGGAACTGTGGTTTGGGAGTAAAAGTAAGCTCAACAGTTCTATATTCTGATGGTTTCATTGGTGAACTTCGACCTCAGGGTCTTTGCTATAATAGGGCAACATTGATTCCTGACATTAGAGGCTATTGCATGAGTTCATATAGGGTCTAGTGTTTAACTCTGGGTCTGGCTTAAAAGAGGAAATTAAAATAGATGAATTCTGTTGACACAGTTACAGTCTATATTTGGCAAGAAACTAGTAAAGAGCTACTCAAGAGGCACTGAAAGCTAAGATCGTTGAAAAGCCAATTATAGGATTGTTCTATCATATACTAGCAGAGTCTTGGTGAACTCAGGTAAGAATGTTCATATATATGCATACATATATATCTACACGCACATCAAAGCATGTGTGCACACATGAATTCATATACGTTTAAAATGGAAAACACAGTGTAATATAACTTCTCATTATCAGTTTGAAGTCAATTTTGTGGTGAAACCATTTCACAATGGATTGGGTGAAGCCAGGGGAGAAATGGCTTTATTGGCTTTCTTCAAATGCGATGTCACTTGGGGTGCCTGGTTCTTCCAGTCCGTCATGAAATGGATCCAAACTGCAGTAGGGAATGGGAGACTTTTTCTCCACTCTAACCTTGGATTCAGTTGTTGTTCAAAAGAAACTCTTTTTAAGTAGCCACCTATTCCAGAATAGATTGGAAGCTTGTATCATTCCAATTATGAGTCAGAACAAAGATTTTTTTGTTGATTATGTGAAAGGTCCCTTCTCACAGGCCTGCCAATTGATAAAAGATTTAAATAAAACAAAACCAAGGAAGGAGTGAGAGAATGTTGATATGTGATAGGGTGAAGAGCTTGTCAATCTCACAGTGTCAGTGTGGAGCGCCCTGAGTGGTCTTTAGCTGGCAAGGCAAACATTAACCTGCTTTCAAGCCTTCTAGTTTATTGAGAACAATGCCATCTATGTTCTATTGGAAAGCGAGGGGCAAGACAGAAGGAGAATAACATAAAGCATAATTTCATGATGTGTTGGGCACTTTGCTAACTACTCTCATATGACTTAAATTCACTAAGTCTTCAGAGATGCAAACACTTGATATTATTCTTCTGTTCTAGTAACAAACTTAATTTTCTATTGGAGCTAGGATTTTTGTCCTTTAGATATGTCTGCTTCTGAATATTTATAGTGTGCTGAGGTGTGTTTGCATCTTAATCAGGGTTCCCAGAAGAGAAACGATAGAACATGTGCATATATGTACATGTATATTAAATTATACCTGTGGCTTACATCGGAGACTGGGTAGTCCAATAGTGAGCCTCTGCTCTTTGGAGAGCCAAAGAGCCCAGTTGAAGGGCTGAAAGCCTCAGTAAGGTCGACCAGTACTGCTACTCCAGTCCAAAGCTAGAGGCATGGAAGCTTCCTGCAGAGTTTCTTGAGGGAGTGATGTCCATGCATGGTGGCAGCAGCAACTGACATGCGACTGGGAGAATGTAGCTTGCTCGAATGGCCCAGCTTCCTCTTTCTCCCCTTTTATCCCTTCCAGACCCCCAGATGAAACATCCAGGGTGGGCCTTTCTGTTTTGTTTGTTTCTATTATTGTGATAAAAACACTGACCAAAACCAACTTGGGGAGGAAAGGATTTATTTTATCCTACATCTCCCGGGTGTTAGTTTATCAATGAGGGAAGCAAAGGCAGGACACGAACCTGGAGCATAGGCCATGGAGGATAGCTGCTTACTGGCTTGCCTCTCCGTCCTGTGCTCAGCCTGCTTTCTTATACAGCACAAGACCACCTTCCCAGGGGTGGCATGGCCCCCAGAGGTCTGGGTTCTCCCATATCACTCAGCAATCAAGAAAATGCATCATAGACATGGCCACAGGCTAATCCAATGGATACAATCCCCCGCTTGATGTTCCCTCTACCCAGGTGCATCAAGTTGATAATTAAAGCTATCCAGCAGAGTTGATCCACTGTCAACTTGACATGCAAACACATCATTTTATTATTTATTTATTTATTTATTTATTTATTTATTTATTTATTTATTTTGGTATTTTTGAGACAGGGTCTCCCTTTAGTCCCAGCTGGCCTGGAGCTCGCTCTGTAGACCAGGCTGGCCTTGAACTCACAGAGATTCGCCTGCCTCTGCCTCCTGAGTGCTGGGATTAAAGGCGTGTGCCACCACGCCCGGCCCCAAACACATCATTTTAAACCACAACTTTTCTATTTCTTATCCACAAGATCTCATTTTAGTATTAATATTACAACATAAACAGCACAACTTTAAGTCTAAGTCTCACACTTAAATGTTCAGAGTCTCTTAAAAGTCTCTTAAATGAAGGCTTCTGTAAAATCCAAAACAAGTACTATCTTATTTCAAAAGGGAAGAATTGAGCACACTCAAGTAAAACCTAAGTCCGGCAAAGTAGCTCAAGGCTGGACATCTGTGATTAACTCACGATCTTCTGGGGTCCAAAGGGCACAGGCAGCTTCACTTCTCTGGCTCTGGCATCTGCAGTACACAGCTTGCCTTGTAGGCTCAAGTGGATTTCACTCCACACCTGTAGCTGCCCTGGGTGATGACCCCATGGTCCTGGCATCTCCAATGTGCTAGAGTCCCCAGTATGACTGAGGCCATACCTTTACCAAAGGGTTCTTCTGTCCTCACATGGTGCCAAGCCTCAGATCCTTTCCATGACCCCTTCATGCCTTTAAAACCAGTATCGGGGCTGGAGAGATGGCCTATCAGTTAAGAGCGCCGACTACTCTTGCAGAAGACCTGGGTTTGATCCCCAGCACCCACATGGCACCTGAGAACCGTCTTTAACTCCGGTGGGGAATCCGACACCCTCTTCTGACTTCCGCAGCATTGCATGACACGGGTGCACAAACCTACATGCAGAGAGTACACTCATACACATTAAAAAAACAAAACAAAACAGTATCATGAAGGAGAGTTTTATACAGTACCAAGTCCTGCTTCCAGCTTGAGATAGAGCCTTAGGCACCCTCTGGACCACAGCTTCTGCATTTCAGCCCTGAGGAAATACTTCCTTGGAAGATTTTGCCACAATGATGCTGGTCTCTTGTTACTCACAGCTAGCCAGCGTGATTTGCCCAGTAAAGTGAAGGTTTTACTTTAGTGGTTCTGGTCTCTTCTTAATCACAGCTGATTCTTCAGCCCCAGCCAACCAGAAACCACAGATTCTCAATTCAAAATATCATACAAAAGCCTTGCTAGTCTTTGCTTCCCTTGAATTGTCATAAGCCAGTCTTCCATCATCCACATTTCTCTTCAGCACAAGTTTCAAGCCTCACAGCAACAGCTCACTGAACTCTGAGCACTCATTGGCTTTTCCAGCCCAAGGTCCTAAACACTTCCACAATCCTCCTAAAACAACAAGGTCAGGTCTGTCACAGCAACACTCCGTGATTCTGGTTCCAACCTTTGTCTTAGTTTGCTACTATTATTATAACAAAGTCACTTACCAAAGCCAACTTGGGGAGGAAAGTGTTTAATTTATCTTAAATCTCCTGGGTCATAGTTCATCACTGACATCAGGAACTTCAGGCAGGAACCTGGAACACAGAACATGGAGATACACTGCTTACTGGCTTGCTCCTCTGCCTTGTGCTTAGCCTGCTTTCTTATATAATATAGGACCGCCTGCCCAGGGGTGGCAGTGCCCATAGTGGTCTGGGCTCTCCCACGTCACTCAACAATCAAGATAATGCCCCATAGACATGGCCACAGGTCAAACTAATGGAGACAATTTCTCAATTTCTCGAATGAGAATCCCTCTACCCAGGTATGTAACATTGACAACTAAAGCTATCAAGCACACTTTCCTTCCTCAGTTATTGTCCCACATGTCAGTTTTCTATGGGGATGGCTTCACAAATACATCAAGAAGGGCGCATTCTTAATCTTCTAGGCATTTCTCAATTTAATCAAGTTGGCAATCCTTAGTAACCATCATAATTGGACATTAGAAGATCTGGGTCCCTATAAAGATATTGGAGCAAAGCAAAGCATTAAAACACATTAAGGAAACACAAGTTAGCATTCCCTGGGAAGGGGGTCCTGGACTGCATGAGGTGGAGAATGTGAGCTGAGCACCAACATGCATGCACACACATCTCTTTTCTGAATGTGAACATGTGACCAACTGCTTCAAGCTTGCTTCACTGACTTCTGCGACATAATGGACTGTGCCTTAAAGTATAAGCTACAATGGACTCTGTCTCCTTTATGTTGCTTTGGTCAGAATATTTTATCATAGTATCAGGAAAAGAAACCCAGACAGTCATGCAGTGTGGCCACTTGTTTATCTCAGTAAGTGCATTAGATTGGAACTTAGGAAATGCTGGGGAGCCCTGGCAATGATTCAGATCCATTTAGGTGGCATAAAACTATAAAATTTCAAAGCCATTTATGTCTCTCTTAAACAATAAAAGATCAAAAAGTGCGAAGATGGAAAAGAAAGGGAATCCCTTTACATTGTTGATAGGAATTAAAATTGGTGGCAGCGAATATGGAAAATAGCACGAATGTAAAGCTGGGCGTGGTTGTGCACTCCTGTAATCCCAGCGCTTGGGAGGCAGAGGCAGGCAGATCTCTGTGAGTTCAAAGCCAGCCTGGTCTACAGGACAGCTGGGTCTACAGGGAAACCCTGTCTGAAAAAGATCAAAACCAGAAAAGAAAATAGTATGAATGTTAAAAATAGAACTGATGGGTTTGAGAAGATGGTTCAGTGGGTAAAGTGCTTGCTGTGCAAGAGGACCTAAGTTCAGATCCTCAGAACCCATATACATGCTGGGCACAGCTGTGTGTGGTTATAACCCAATGATGGGTGGGGGAGACAGGAGGATCCTGGGGGTTCAAAATCCAGCTGGTCGGCCAGCCCAGGCAAGCTTCAGGTTTACTGAAAGACCGTGTCTCAAAAAACAAAAACAAAAACAAAACAAAAAAAACAAAAAACAAACCAAGGTGGATAATGACAGAAGAAAACACTCAGAGTCAACTCCTGGCTTCCATACCCACACGCGCAGGTGAGCACACGGCACACTCATGCATACACCGCATACACATTCATACACCACACACGCAAACCGTTATATGTTCCAGAAATCCCACTTGTGGGTATTTCTTCTCTCCTATGCTTTTTACAGCAAAGTAGCCAAAACACTGACCTGTGTAATATCTACCAATATATCATGGTTACAGAAAGTGTGATATATGTGAACAAGAGAATATGTTTCAATCTTAAAAGAGAAGAGAAGGAAATCTTGTCATTTGCAACAGCATAGGTAACTTAAAGGACATAAGACTAATTGAAATATACCATTCACAGAAAGATAAACGGCACACAATCTCATAGATATCATGTCTAAAAAATCAGACTCAGAAACAGGGAATACAATGGTGGCTGCCAAAGTCTGGGAGGGAGGGAGGGAAATGGGGAAGTCCCAAGAAAAGAGGTCAAAAGTTCAGGGAGGGTGAATAAATTTTGGGGATCTAATATTCAACATAGTGCTTATAGCAAGCAATGCTATATTATAGATATACCTGAAGTTTGCTAAGAGAATAGAGCTTACATGATCTTAGCACAAATATTAAAAGGTATCTATGTGAAGTGGTAGGTCTCTGAGTCAGCTTTTAATCATCATTTCAGTGTATATGCACTTCAAAAATCATGTCGAATACCATAATATACAAATATAAAATACAAATGTCGTTAACTTGTCCCTGCAAACTTACTGGCAACATGGTTTCCGAACTACTGTGTTCCTTGGAGTCTTGGGGTTTCTTGGCAAGTTCTCCACGGTCGTCTCCTGCAGAGAGGGGCATGCTCCAACTGCCCCCCTCTTGTAATTGGCACTCTCTACATGCATCCATAGAACAGCTTCATTTTTAATAGATTTTGTTCCTCATTTGGTTTAGTGGAGAGCGGTTACATTAAACAATGTACAATCTAAAATCTGAGAATGGTAGCTCTTGGGCTCTAGTTGAAAAGCTTCCCTCAAGGAGATCAACCCCGGCTAAGGACTGGGAGAGTGTCACCTGACAGGCAGGGCTAGGCTTTTGGAAGCACATTTCACTTTCCAAAATCATGTCATCTTTCAGGGCTGGGACAGGACAAACCCACTGTGTGCACACAGCACAAGGAGAACAAAACCACTCAGAGCCACCGGTGTGGGCAGACCGCTCAGCCACACATACCCTGATTACAGTTTCTGATGGTAGACAGAGCAGTGGCAGGCTGCCAAGAAATTCTGGACATCAAATTGCTTTTGCTAAGCCAGCCCAGTGGTGCAGTAAAGAGCTAAGGAGCCCCAGGAGAGGGCTGGGAAAGGAGCGGCTCTGTTTCTCTACCCCTGATGTGGGCCTTTTTCGATTAGGAAGTGCTGTGTAAAGGAAGTTATCGGGGGTGAAATCAACTCAGCAAGAAACCTTTTTAGACCAAAGCCCAAGGAAAACTAACGAAACCAGTCGAGCGGCTTCATGCTTATCATATGTGGTGTGTGGAGGTCAGCTGGCTTTCTCGCAAAGTCAGACACCCCCTCCCTGCTCTCTACTTTCATCTCCCAATTTTAATATTTTTTTTTTTATCCAACAACTGCTGTTTACACAATTTAGCAATGACAATGTCACAAGGTATTTCACTGCTGAAGGAAGTCTGGCGATCAAGTCTTTTAGTTCAGAATGTTGTTGACCCCACCCAAACTGAAGCTCACTTTTAAGGAGGAAAGGGAGAAAGTACTCCATTCTGACAACTAGCAGACAGATCTAGCAGAAGAGTCCCTTGTCCTACCTTTTGAAGATACATTGGTGACACCCCCTTGTCTGCTCTTTGAAGTACGGTCAGCTCTTCATATCCACACATTCTATATCAGAGGATTCAACCCATTATGTACCAAAATAGTTTTAAAAAAGATGCATCTGTGGTGAACACACACAGAATTTTTCTTGCCATCATTTCCTGAAAAAATATGGTTTAGCAGCTATTTCCATAGAATTTATATTGTTTAAGATATTATAAACAATCTAAGCTGATTTAAAGCACACAGGAGAATGTGTAGCTACATATATACCATCTTACGTGAGGGACGTGAAGCTCACAGATTTTTTTTTTTTTTATGCATGAGCGTTCCTGGGACAGGTACCATGAGAATTCCAAGAGAAGACTACACTTAAGTCTCACTATGCTTTCCCTTTCCTTTTTCACAATAGACCGTGCTTTTCTTTGTGACTTCAAGACTCTCATTGGTATGTTATAGCATAAGAGGCTAACACATAAGAGGCTTGTTTCTTCAATGGCTAATGACAGCGGCAAGTGCCACTCAGGCTGTGTGGTAATGGTAAGTTTGGTCCTTTGTGAACGAGGCTATTTTTGGCAGGCTTGGTAGAACGGACTTGGGCTTTCTTTCAAGGGTTGCGGTTCTGTGGTTGGAGGTGAACCAATGCCAACATCACACAGTTTGTTCAAGTGCAGCCATTGTTCTGCTGACTGGCTCTGGAAGGATCTCTAGCTTGGTTGTGCTAGAAATTGCCCTTATTAATTCTTAATAATTAATTTTTTTAATTTTTTAGGTTTTTGTAGTTGTTGTTTTCACAGGGTCTCATAGCCACAGAGTGCCTGAAACTCACTATGCCAACTGATATCACAGAGATACACCTGCCTCTGCCTCCTGAGTGCTGGAATTAAAGGTATGTGCCAACCATGCCCCCGTGTTCTTAGGAATTCTTTACCTTAATTCCCAGGGGGCAAATCATCATGTAGCCACCTGCCACTGCCTAGATGTTGTGGCCATGTCTAATTGCCATAAATTTCTAAGTGTTTCTTTTCAACTTCTATTTATCTCAACACAGTCTGGTTACAGGTTGTAGATCTGCCTGGTCCTACGATCATACACTTCCAGTAGAACTGCACTAATATAAACAACATAGCGGGTTCAAACATAATTTTAAATTAAACCAAATGTAGTTCAAAACAAAAGGCAAATTTGGGTTGGGATTTTGAAGTTACTGCAGTCCAGGGAGGAGGTGACCTTACTGAGAGTCTTTTTCATTCTTTTTTTCCTACAGAGATAAAAACTGAATTTGGGGGCATGAGTGTTTGGTCCTACTTGGGAATATGGTGGCAAGGTGCTGTCTGGAGGTCCTTACCCCTAACCATCTAATCCTAACAGGAATCACTTCTGGTTCCCCTGGAGGAAGACCTGGGAAGAAATCCAATGAGCAGGTGGGTGCTCAGATCTACAGTGAAGTTAAACTTCTTCCTGACTTTCTAAATTCCAATAACAATATTAAAATTTAAGTGGGAAGCTGAAAGAACTAAGCTGTTGACAAGCCAAGGTGCTTCTCCTTGGATGTAATCTACACTTAGAATAATTCAAACCTTTAAGATAAACGAGTTTGTCTTCCTTTGGCATAATCCTACCTGTCCTGTTCGTTCAAAAAGAAAAATAATTAGGGCTGAGTATGCAAAATAAATTGGTAGGTGGTGGAGACTGAATCCCAACTTTCCTATCTACTCCTACTTGATGGGGATGGGAAGGTGAAAGGCTAGAGAAACTAGACGTCAGCAGTGGAGGCAGAGTTATCCATTTGACTCCTTTCCAAGACAGACTTGTGTTTCAGATTAAATTAGATATGACATTGACTAGAATCCCAGTGGATAAACAGTTTCTTATGATGCCTGAAGGGGTTCTGAGGAACAACCTCTGTTGGAACAACCTTGCTGTTCTGACGAGGCTATGGTGGGGGGATTGTGCCACAGGAAGCAGGACCTGCAGTGTGGTGGCTGAGGGGACTCTGCACTGCCTTGTCCCTGGCATTATCTGACCCAGGATTTGCCCTCCTTCACAAACCTCCAGGGCTAAAATCTTTGGCTGATTGATGAAGTTCCCCACTATGGCACACGGTGTACCCCTTTCCCTGAGTCCTCAGACCATATATGCCTCTCTTCCCTCTTCCCCACTGATGTGGTCTTCATGCTAGAAAGCCTTTCCATCATGAACTGTCATCAAATCCCATTCATTGCTATATAAGTCTTCTTCTCATGTGTATGAATGTGGTGTGTGTAACCTGTATGTGTGTGTGTGTGTGGGGGTTCACATGTGTGTGATGTGTATGCATTTGTGTGTAGGCCCAAGGTTGATGTTGGAGATCTTTGATCTTCCACTTCACTGTTGAGGCAGGGTCTCTCAATCAATCCCAGAATACCTCACCCAGCTAGTCTCACTAGCTTGCTCCAGCACCCCTTGTCTCTACCTTCTGTGGCTGGAGTTTTGAGTAGGCTACCATGTCCATCCGGAATTTACATGGGTTCTGAAGGTTTGAATTCTTATTTTTTTCCTTGATTAAGTAGCAAGTATTTTAACTATTGAGCCATCTCTCCAGTTCCTAAATACCATTCATTCTTGAAGTTGCGGATCAAACATTACCTTCTATGAGATACTCAAGTCAACTCCTCAAGCTATATTGCTATCCCCATTCCACTTCTACCACCTACTGAATATGTCTGCAGTCCAGGAATATTAGTACTTTAGAAAATATTTAATTACCAGCACTTGGGGGGCAGAGGCAGGTAGATCTCTGTGAGGTTGAGACCAGCCTGATCTACGTAGAGAGTTCTAGGCTAACTGGGGCTTCAGGGAGACCCTTCTCAAAAAGACCAAAAGAAAAGAAAGAAGATTTAATCACATTTATTTATTGATTTATTGTGTATGTGTGTGTGTGTGTGTGTGTGTGTGTGTGTGTGCCTTAGCACAAGTATGGAGGATATAGGACAACTTGCAGGAGTTGGTTCTCTAGAACACATGGATATCCTGGGGATCAAAGCCAGGGCCTTAGGTTTTGTGGCAAGTACCTTTACCCACTGAGCTATTTTTCTGTTCCCAGCAGTATTTTCTACATTCCCTGATATCCAAAGTACTCACTGGGTTCCAGGGCACACTACTGAGGGATTTTCTATGATCTAACACACAGGAGCGGGGTCTTTCTACTGATGGAAGGTAGCATTTCTGAGATGACAGGAAACTTACTGAGAGTGATATGGTCTTTATGGTAGGGACATTAACCCAGGCTACTCACCAACAAGGCCTCTCCCAGGCCAGGCCTTCCCATATTTCATCTGAGTGGTGGACTCTTAGATCTATCTCTCTAGCCCCCACCCTTGGCTGCAGCCCTCCTTGGAGTAGGTCCCCACCAGGTTGCTCCCTGGATCCTGCCGGCACTGGCCCATTAAGGAGCCAGAGGATACTCTTTGGCCAGAGTGAACTTACTGCTTAGGTTCTCACATATTTTATTGCCTTTGACTCAAAGGCTGTGGCCAAGTCTACTTCACTAGTAATAGTCTAGCCATCAGGAAAATCCACAGTTGAGTGTTAGTGGCTGCCTGGGATTTCCTTGACACTTTGGGCTTTCGTGGTTGAAAACAGAAGGCCTTTGAATGTTGGCAAAGCCTTTGTCTTAAACACCATCCTAACTAACCTCAGCTCTGTTCATCATAAAACTTGAAACTTTTGACATCACTCATTCCCCCAGTCTGGGCAGCAGGGTGTTTTGAGTCTAAATCACAACCAAGGGGCTGACAGCTTCTGGTGGGTTAGAAGTCACTGATTGCATCTTTTTGTCTCAACTCTCAGACTTTTGAAGTAGCTCAAAGAACAGAAAGGCATGGCTAAGAAGAGAAATCGTCCCCCAAAGAAACCACTCTGTTTTTCTTTCTGTCTCTCTGTCTCTCTGTCTCTGTCTGTCTCTGTCTCTGCCCCCCCCTTGGTGTGTGTGTGTGTGTGTGTGTGTGTGTGTGTGTATCATCAGCTTTCATTAAATCTCTGTGAAGTTCCTTGGCAAAGAGGAGGAGGGCAGTCAGGAACTTCTGATGTGGAGAATTCATAGGGATCTGGGGGCAGAAGGGTCTTCACCATCACATTCCTTTTTTTTTTGAGACAGGGTCTCTCTGTAGCCCCAGCTGTCCTGGAACTCACTCTGTAGACCGGGCTGGCCTTGAACTCACAAAGATCCACCTGCTTCTGCCTCCCAAGCGCTAGGATTAAAGGCGTGCACCACCACGCCTGGCTTCACCATCACATTCTAACGGAGACTTCTTTACCTCTGAAAGCTATTTTTGGCTATTCTCAAGTAACTTCTTTTTCCTTGTGATACCTCCAAGCTTTATCTCCCCCAGACTTTCACACTGGAATTTTTTTTTTTTTGTCTTTTCGAGACAGGGTCTGGAATTTTAAGTGGGATGACATGACATTCGTAATTGAATCTGGGGACCTAGTCTTTTTGCCTGTGCAATGTCCAGGTCTTCCTACATAGGAACATTGTGTCTTCTCATGTCCCTCAGTCAGATGCTGTTCCTCTGCATGCAGGACTTGTCTGTTTCTTTCACTGTTTATTCAAAGGTTTTATATTAGCGTGGCTGTGGTTGGGATTTAACCTTGAATTTACATGTACCCTGTGATTGCTTTAAAAGGGGAAGAGGTAGTTCTAAAAACCAGGAGAGTGGTTGGGAATGCTGTTTCTATAGGTATCGCTCCATGGATGTGTTTATAGATTGTAAGGACGGAGGACATGACAGGGAGATAGGCATGGCCTTAGTCATCAAAGTGAATGAATGTGGGTTTGTACCAACGACTACTCCAAGTTCAGTTTCTTTGATAACCATTTATTATTGCTCACATAACTGACAGTCATCTGCTCTGTGCTTAGCTGGGATTCTCTTTGTGCAGCTGTGACTTCTAGGTTTGTGTTGGGCTTGCTTGCTCATACTTCAGTTGTACCCAAGATGGCATAAGTGGTTGGAAGGACTTATAATCTCTTATGCTCTAGACATAGAGTTGGTGCACTGCTAGCTCTGACTCAGATGCCATTGGTCACTGCAGGTGACATAGCTGAGCAAAAGGGACAATGTGGTGATAGAACCATGTTCCCAAGAATGCCCTCCAGGCATAAGTAGATGCAGCCGGCTACAAGAGAAACTTGAACAAAGTTTAGAAGTCATTTTGTGACTGTAGAGGAGGGTAGATGCGTGGACCTTGCCGGAATGAACCAACAGTCAGTCTGCAGTTCCTTGGGTTCCACCAGCTCTTCTTCAGCAGGTAGAGTTTCTGGGGGTGTTCCTGGAGAGCTGTGACAGCTTGTCTGCAGTTCTGAGTGTGTGCTGGAGGAGGCTTGGTGGCAGCGAGACACCATGTGGGATCCAGCTCATCCTTTTGGGTGCTGGCTTGTGGTCATCATTCCATACTTCACATCCAGTGTTCATACATCGCTTCTCCCAGCCTTGGGCATAGCACCAAATGCAAAGCTCACACACTTAAATGGATTCCTTACAAGACCACGCAAGGTCTAACGCAAAGCCCCAGTATACTCCTCATCATGATTTTGCTTCTCTGACTGGACCTTCACTGGCAGATGAGGAGGTGCAGACTGTTGTGATGAAGCCAGAGTAGGAAAAAGTGTATTGGAGCTAGGAATTCACTATGCCTGGCCACCATAGAGGCCTCTGAAGAGAGGCGAGGACAAGCAAACACTTTTTGAATACTTTCTCTAAGTATTAGGACAAATGGGGGTCTGCTTCTGATTTCCAACTCCCATGGTAGAGAATGGAGATTTCCCTTCATTTTATATGATCCCATTGGCTCCCCAAAATTCCAACAAAATTATGTGTAATAATTAAATTTCTAAGATTCAAATCCCTACTCACTTACTTAAAGGAATGTTTGATAAAGTAATAGGGTAGAATAATTAAACAACCCTAGTCTCACTATATTTCCTTGGTTTCTTTTTTTTTTACAGGATTTGATCTTTAGTATAAATAATTTCTACTTTCATTTGCTTTCTACCACCCCAGATTCTGCATTTCCGAATGGTCCAGGCTGTGGGCTTAAGTAACACTTTAAATGTGAATTGCCTGAGAGGGCTTTTGTGTCTTTATTTTTTCTTAAAACAACTTTGGCTTGCTTAGCCTGGGAAACAGGCTTTGGGGCTTTGAGGGAGATAAGACACCTCACTGCTTTCTTGACAGCTGTGCTAAAGAGAACCTCTTACCAGGCACGTCATCTGATTTGCTTCATGTCGTTTTGATCACTCTTTCTGACAGTTCTGATCTAATTTTTATTTCAAAATAAAAGGTATCATTTTCAAAGTTTAAAGTTATTAGGATTTAAAATCTCTGATTTTTAAAAGTGAAATTTAATCTTAAATCAAGGGTAGGGAATATGAGCAAGATTTTTGGCCTTTTCCATAGAAGACTCTTGTAACGAATATTTATTATGATAATGCTTTGTTATTGCAAATCTCCAATGAATATTTCAAGGAACCACCACATGACAAAGCATACATTATAACAGTCTGGGGAGAGGGGTGACTTCAATGGACAGAGAAATACAGTTATCTCATGGTTGCACATGCCTATGAAGTATGTCATTACCTTTGTTTTTAACAACTTGTAGAATATTTTCATTGGAGGTGAAGCATCAGAAACATTTTTATTCAAAGGAAGAGAAATAAAATGAAAGCTGTGTCTGCCACATGTTCTCGATAGGATCCTGGTGGCTTTATCCCCAAGCATCTTGTGGGCCCTGGAACATCCTGCTTTCATGTCTGTCCTGTGATCTTCTCTCTGTGGCAAACGAAACTGAGTCCTAGTTTGGAGACAGTGGTAAATCGGTTGGGACATGTTTTATTAATGCCCCATAGTTGAGAAAGAGAGTGGAAGAAAGGGACAACTAATTATTTAATAGACATCTATGGAGGATCATGGTATTCTTTCAGAAATGACATCCATCCTGTCACTATGACACTATGGGGTTTGCAAAGAGCAGGAGCTTGCATCAGATTTGATGAATTCACTCAGAGGCACAAGTCCACAGCTAGGCACAGCCCCAGGGACAAGGAGACTGCTTAGTCAAGGGGAGGAAGACGGTCGGCTTTAAGAGAGCAAAGCAAACAATGATGGAGGGAAGAGACAGACTCACTCCACGTTGACAAAGACCAGTGGGGAGTGTGCATTGATTAGGTTTGAGGAGTGAGGGAGAGAAGTCACCTCAGCCAGAGCACTGGGCAGGAACGAGGGGCAGGCATTGTTCATCTTGATCTTTCACATCAGCAGGTATGAGGCTGTAGTGAAGGTGAAGCCCATTTGCTGCTATTTTTTCACATGGTCCTTGTTCACTTGTTCCCTGCAGAACCTAAAGGAAATTACTAGGGCAGCTAGAGAGGAGGTCTGAAGCTGGACCTAATGCAACACATGGTGTGAGCTAGAATCAGGTCCCTGTGTCCATGTGCGCCATTCCCTGGCTGTGCCAACTTAGACTAGCTCTGCAGGTTTAATGCCCACATCCACAGACTTGGAGATAACTTCTGCCCCAAAGCACGCACGCAGGTTAACTGCCCGCCATATTTTCTCTTCCTGAGTTTGCCAGGAAAGACATAGCTCATCTTTTTGGCTGGGCAGAAAACTGCTTCCTTCCTCATGAAGCATCAGCTCCTTCCCAGAGCAGGACCAAGAGAATGGTGTGTGTTTGTGGGGAAGTATGGTCCTCTGCAAGTCCTTTCAACAGCCCCTGAAGGTGTCTGTGAGGGTTAGATGACATCACGGATATAAAACACTTTGTAAACTCTAAGGGCTCTTCCATTTGGTTATTATTATACTAGACATGGATTCTGTTCTGTTTAGTCATAAAACTTATCTGGAGAAAATCCTGGTATATTTTTTCCATTCCCTAAAATGGTGTCTGTTTCTTTGTTGTATACTAAACATGGTGCCTGTTGACAATGAATAAAACTCCTCATTTTACTCTTTGTCAAATGAAGGACCCTCTAGGACCACTAAGAGAATTCCTGGGAGTCCCAGGGACTCAGGATTAGAGCTCGTGAGTAGCTCCACTGACTTCTCACCCTCTAGGATTACAAAGGTCTTGTAGTTTTTCTTTTACTGTAAAATGGATCACTCCAAAAGCCTTAGGTTAAGAAACGATAAACATTTATTATCACCCATTTGATGAACGGCAGGAGACTCAGATTGGGATGTCACCTTGACGTCTTCCAAAGTGTCAGCTGGGGCTGTGCTGTCATCTGAAGGCTGAAGGAAGAACTCTTTAAGATTTGACATGATTTAGCAGAATTCAGCTCCTTTTAGGCTCTTCAAAGCCATTAAGAGACTTGAATTTTGGGTCTAGATAATCCAGGTTCAGGAGGAATCTTGCTGTCTGTTTAGCCAGAACCCCTCTTAGCATTCATGTGTCCTCTCAGTGCTTTTCTGTCCCCTGACCCTGCCCTGTTCCTTGACCATAAACCTCCATGTGTCCTTGCTGTATACAAGCGGAGGCTAGTTCTATGACGGAGCTTCCCTTCACTTATTGAAATAGTTCTTGGATAAAATCCACCTTCCTGGCTTTTATCTCTGTTCTCTGCTGTTTCCATAATAGGAATGTCATTTGGGAAATATGAGCACATCAATTTTGTCCTATTCTTTTACGTAAAAGTAAGTCACTGTGTCCAATGTAGATTCATAGGGAAGATATTGAATCAGGGGCGATTATTAAGGAGGCAAGGACCTTTGGAACCATCTTACAGGCTATGTTTTACAGGCCCATAAACCTCAATTCTCTAAATCACTGCAATACTATAGTGGGCCCTCTTTGCCCAGCCCCAATTCAATAGATGGACTAGGCTTCAACAGCAGTTGTCATCCTTCATAATCTTGCCAGACCTGTTTGACTTTCACCATCAATTCCTGCTTGGCCCTGGATTCCTGTGAGACTCAGAGCTTGTGGATGCTCAGAGGACGGTCAGTGAGGGAGTAAACTAGTGCAGCACCTTAAAAGTCACACTGAGTTTCTGAGCTTAAGAGACTTTTTGGTTCACAATCTCCAAGGTAACAATAATGCTTTTCTCCTAAACAAGAAAATGATGTTACGGTAGATGACTTCTCTTCCTACCTGATAGTTTTATTATCCCAAATTTATGTTGAAGTTCAGAAAACAATACCCCTGAGTCCTTAGCAGTGCTGAGTACTCCGAACAGAAGGAAACCGGAAGGTCTCAGAAGCACCAGGTCTCAGAAGCCCGTTCTGCCTGCCCTTTGCCTTCCCGTCTCTAGGCCTTGTTCTGTTCGGAAGCCAGTCACAGAGACCATAATGTTCCTTTCCCAGTTCAGGCTTGAAACTCTAGATATCATCTCCCTAACGCCAGTCATAAAAACTAGAAATATGACCCTAATCTCCCTATACCTTTCTGTTTAGGCAACAAAGAAATTTTCTCACCTTGCCTGATAGTAGACAACATGAGACCCTCATCCCAAAAGGGTCCATATCATAAGGAAAAAAAAAAAGTGGAAGAAAGGGACAACTAATTATTTAATAGACATCTATGGAGGATCATGGTATTCTTTCAGAAATGACATCCATCCTGTCACCATGACACTATGGGGTTTGCAAAGAGCAGGAGCTTGCCTTTTCGAGACAGGGTCTGGAATTTTAAGTGGGATGACATGATATTCGTAATTGAATCTGGGGACCTAGTCTTTTTGCCTGTGCAATGTCCAGGTCTTCCTACATAGGAACATTGTGTCTTCTCATGTCCCTCAGTCAGATGCTGTTCCTCTGCATGCAGGACTTGTCTGTTTCTTTCACTGTTTATTCAAAGGTTTTATATTAGCGTGGCTGTGGTTGGGATTTAACCTTGAATTTACATGTACCCTGTGATTGCTTTAAAAGGGGAAGAGGTAGTTCTAAAAACCAGGAGAGTGGTTGGGAATGCTGTTTCTATAGGTATCGCTCCATGGATGTGTTTATAGATTGTAAGGACGGAGGACATGACAGGGAGATAGGCATGGCCTTAGTCATCAAAGTGAATGAATGTGGGTTTGTACCAACGACTACTCCAAGTTCAGTTTCTTTGATAACCATTTATTATTGCTCACATAACTGACAGTCATCTGCTCTGTGCTTAGCTGGGATTCTCTTTGTGCAGCTGTGACTTCTAGGTTTGTGTTGGGCTTGCTTGCTCATACTTCAGTTGTACCCAAGATGGCATAAGTGGTTGGAAGGACTTATAATCTCTTATGCTCTAGACATAGAGTTGGTGCACTGCTAGCTCTGACTCAGATGCCATTGGTCACTGCAGGTGACATAGCTGAGCAAAAGGGACAATGTGGTGATAGAACCATGTTCCCAAGAATGCCCTCCAGGCATAAGTAGATGCAGCCGGCTACAAGAGAAACTTGAACAAAGTTTAGAAGTCATTTTGTGACTGTAGAGGAGGGTAGATGCGTGGACCTTGCCGGAATGAACCAACAGTCAGTCTGCAGTTCCTTGGGTTCCACCAGCTCTTCTTCAGCAGGTAGAGTTTCTGGGGGTGTTCCTGGAGAGCTGTGACAGCTTGTCTGCAGTTCTGAGTGTGTGCTGGAGGAGGCTTGGTGGCAGCGAGACACCATGTGGGATCCAGCTCATCCTTTTGGGTGCTGGCTTGTGGTCATCATTCCATACTTCACATCCAGTGTTCATACATCGCTTCTCCCAGCCTTGGGCATAGCACCAAATGCAAAGCTCACACACTTAAATGGATTCCTTACAAGACCACGCAAGGTCTAACGCAAAGCCCCAGTATACTCCTCATCATGATTTTGCTTCTCTGACTGGACCTTCACTGGCAGATGAGGAGGTGCAGACTGTTGTGATGAAGCCAGAGTAGGAAAAAGTGTATTGGAGCTAGGAATTCACTATGCCTGGCCACCATAGAGGCCTCTGAAGAGAGGCGAGGACAAGCAAACACTTTTTGAATACTTTCTCTAAGTATTAGGACAAATGGGGGTCTGCTTCTGATTTCCAACTCCCATGGTAGAGAATGGAGATTTCCCTTCATTTTATATGATCCCATTGGCTCCCCAAAATTCCAACAAAATTATGTGTAATAATTAAATTTCTAAGATTCAAATCCCTACTCACTTACTTAAAGGAATGTTTGATAAAGTAATAGGGTAGAATAATTAAACAACCCTAGTCTCACTATATTTCCTTGGTTTCTTTTTTTTTTACAGGATTTGATCTTTAGTATAAATAATTTCTACTTTCATTTGCTTTCTACCACCCCAGATTCTGCATTTCCGAATGGTCCAGGCTGTGGGCTTAAGTAACACTTTAAATGTGAATTGCCTGAGAGGGCTTTTGTGTCTTTATTTTTTCTTAAAACAACTTTGGCTTGCTTAGCCTGGGAAACAGGCTTTGGGGCTTTGAGGGAGATAAGACACCTCACTGCTTTCTTGACAGCTGTGCTAAAGAGAACCTCTTACCAGGCACGTCATCTGATTTGCTTCATGTCGTTTTGATCACTCTTTCTGACAGTTCTGATCTAATTTTTATTTCAAAATAAAAGGTATCATTTTCAAAGTTTAAAGTTATTAGGATTTAAAATCTCTGATTTTTAAAAGTGAAATTTAATCTTAAATCAAGGGTAGGGAATATGAGCAAGATTTTTGGCCTTTTCCATAGAAGACTCTTGTAACGAATATTTATTATGATAATGCTTTGTTATTGCAAATCTCCAATGAATATTTCAAGGAACCACCACATGACAAAGCATACATTATAACAGTCTGGGGAGAGGGGTGACTTCAATGGACAGAGAAATACAGTTATCTCATGGTTGCACATGCCTATGAAGTATGTCATTACCTTTGTTTTTAACAACTTGTAGAATATTTTCATTGGAGGTGAAGCATCAGAAACATTTTTATTCAAAGGAAGAGAAATAAAATGAAAGCTGTGTCTGCCACATGTTCTCGATAGGATCCTGGTGGCTTTATCCCCAAGCATCTTGTGGGCCCTGGAACATCCTGCTTTCATGTCTGTCCTGTGATCTTCTCTCTGTGGCAAACGAAACTGAGTCCTAGTTTGGAGACAGTGGTAAGTCGGTTGGGACATGTTTTATTAATGCCCCATAGTTGAGAAAGAGAGTGGAAGAAAGGGACAACTAATTATTTAATAGACATCTATGGAGGATCATGGTATTCTTTCAGAAATGACATCCATCCTGTCACTATGACACTATGGGGTTTGCAAAGAGCAGGAGCTTGCATCAGATTTGATGAATTCACTCAGAGGCACAAGTCCACAGCTAGGCACAGCCCCAGGGACAAGGAGACTGCTTAGTCAAGGGGAGGAAGACGGTCGGCTTTAAGAGAGCAAAGCAAACAATGATGGAGGGAAGAGACAGACTCACTCCACGTTGACAAAGACCAGTGGGGAGTGTGCATTGATTAGGTTTGAGGAGTGAGGGAGAGAAGTCACCTCAGCCAGAGCACTGGGCAGGAACGAGGGGCAGGCATTGTTCATCTTGATCTTTCACATCAGCAGGTATGAGGCTGTAGTGAAGGTGAAGCCCATTTGCTGCTATTTTTTCACATGGTCCTTGTTCACTTGTTCCCTGCAGAACCTAAAGGAAATTACTAGGGCAGCTAGAGAGGAGGTCTGAAGCTGGACCTAATGCAACACATGGTGTGAGCTAGAATCAGGTCCCTGTGTCCATGTGCGCCATTCCCTGGCTGTGCCAACTTAGACTAGCTCTGCAGGTTTAATGCCCACATCCACAGACTTGGAGATAACTTCTGCCCCAAAGCACGCACGCAGGTTAACTGCCCGCCATATTTTCTCTTCCTGAGTTTGCCAGGAAAGACATAGCTCATCTTTTTGGCTGGGCAGAAAACTGCTTCCTTCCTCATGAAGCATCAGCTCCTTCCCAGAGCAGGACCAAGAGAATGGTGTGTGTTTGTGGAGAAGTATGGTCCTCTGCAAGTCCTTTCAACAGCCCCTGAAGGTGTCTGTGAGGGTTAGATGACATCACGGATATAAAACACTTTGTAAACTCTAAGGGCTCTTCCATTTGGTTATTATTATACTAGACATGGATTCTGTTCTGTTTAGTCATAAAACTTATCTGGAGAAAATCCTGGTATATTTTTTCCATTCCCTAAAATGGTGTCTGTTTCTTTGTTGTATACTAAACATGGTGCCTGTTGACAATGAATAAAACTTCTCATTTTACTCTTTGTCAAATGAAGGACCCTCTAGGACCACTAAGAGAATTCCTGGGAGTCCCAGGGACTCAGGATTAGAGCTCGTGAGTAGCTCCACTGACTTCTCACCCTCTAGGATTACAAAGGTCTTGTAGTTTTTCTTTTACTGTAAAATGGATCACTCCAAAAGCCTTAGGTTAAGAAACGATAAACATTTATTATCACCCATTTGATGAACGGCAGGAGACTCAGATTGGGATGTCACCTTGACGTCTTCCAAAGTGTCAGCTGGGGCTGTGCTGTCATCTGAAGGCTGAAGGAAGAACTCTTTAAGATTTGACATGATTTAGCAGAATTCAGCTCCTTTTAGGCTCTTCAAAGCCATTAAGAGACTTGAATTTTGGGTCTAGATAATCCAGGTTCAGGAGGAATCTTGCTGTCTGTTTAGCCAGAACCCCTCTTAGCATTCATGTGTCCTCTCAGTGCTTTTCTGTCCCCTGACCCTGCCCTGTTCCTTGACCATAAACCTCCATGTGTCCTTGCTGTATACAAGCGGAGGCTAGTTCTATGACGGAGCTTCCCTTCACTTATTGAAATAGTTCTTGGATAAAATCCACCTTCCTGGCTTTTATCTCTGTTCTCTGCTGTTTCCATAATAGGAATGTCATTTGGGAAATATGAGCACATCAATTTTGTCCTATTCTTTTACGTAAAAGTAAGTCACTGTGTCCAATGTAGATTCATAGGGAAGATATTGAATCAGGGGCGATTATTAAGGAGGCAAGGACCTTTGGAACCATCTTACAGGCTATGTTTTACAGGCCCATAAACCTCAATTCTCTAAATCACTGCAATACTATAGTGGGCCCTCTTTGCCCAGCCCCAATTCAGTAGATGGACTAGGCTTCAACAGCAGTTGTCATCCTTCATAATCTTGCCAGACCTGTTTGACTTTCACCATCAATTCCTGCTTGGCCCTGGATTCCTGTGAGACTCGGAGCTTGTGGATGCTCAGAGGACGGTCAGTGAGGGAGTAAACTAGTGCAGCACCTTAAAAGTCACACTGAGTTTCTGAGCTTAAGAGACTTTTTGGTTCACAATCTCCAAGGTAACAATAATGCTTTTCTCCTAAACAAGAAAATGATGTTACGGTAGATGACTTCTCTTCCTACCTGATAGTTTTATTATCCCAAATTTATGTTGAAGTTCAGAAAACAATACCCCTGAGTCCTTAGCAGTGCTGAGTACTCCGAACAGAAGGAAACCGGAAGGTCTCAGAAGCACCAGGTCTCAGAAGCCCGTTCTGCCTGCCCTTTGCCTTCCCGTCTCTAGGCCTTGTTCTGTTCGGAAGCCAGTCACAGAGACCATAATGTTCCTTTCCCAGTTCAGGCTTGAAACTCTAGATATCATCTCCCTAACGCCAGTCATAAAAACTAGAAATATGACCCTAATCTCCCTATACCTTTCTGTTTAGGCAACAAAGAAATTTTCTCACCTTGCCTGATAGTAGACAACATGAGACCCTCATCCCAAAAGGGTCCATATCATAAGGAAAAAAAAAAAAACACACACACACAAAGGCAAAGAACCACATGACTAGACAGGACTTCTGGGTTTTTCCCTTAGCCTCTGTGATCCAATTACATTTCAACATGGCTACCCACTTTTGGGTAGCCCTGGCTCCTTGGATCTTCTCTCAAAATCTCTTCTAGCATATAAAACTTTTATTAAACAAGTGCATTATGCTTTTTTCTTGTAACTATGTCTTTTTTGGGGGGGGGCTCTTTTCGAGACAGGTGTAGCCCCAGCTGTCCTGGAATTCACTCTGTAGACCAGGCTGGCCTTGTACTCAAAGATCCGCCTGCCTCTGCCTCCCAAGTGCTAGGATTAAAGGGGTGCGCCACCATGCCCCGCTGTAACTATGTCTTATTCTGTGAGTGTTGACTATGACCCTTACCATGAGTGAGGAAGGATATCCTTACATTATCTTCTAGGAAAGCTGCTGATGAGTGACATCAAGGCAACCAACTCAGTAAAATCCCTAAATGAATCCTTAGAGAATCTGGAGTGACCTACCATTTCTATAACATGTAAGCAATCTTCTCTAATAGAGTTGAGCATTTCCTTTTGGGGCTTGCAAATTTGAGGAAAATAAATGTGAAAGAACTTTTAAGATGTCTCCTAATATGTGAGTGAGTGTGATTTTCCTTCTGTTTCTCTTAATGTTGTAGGGTCATTATCTGGGTGCCCATTTGGAGGAAGCCTTGGAGATTTATTAACTGATGGACTTTGTTGATAGTAATTTAGGAAAAGCACTCAGACTCTGAGTCCAGCTTTTAAACTGCCAAGTGTAAAGCAGTCTTTGCTTGTTTTCTGTGCTGACTCTCAGTAAAGATTGGTGTAAACATGGGTGAGTGGTGACTTGGGTGTGTTTATGGTGCCAGTCAATTAAGGAAATTGGTGTTTGTTGGTGGATAGGAAAGTTTTTTAGTTTGTTTTGGTATTTTTTGTTTTTGTTTGTTTTGATCTGTACAGTCTGTAAAAAGTAGAGTTTTAAAATATTGGTTTACCTTGAACTGAACAATGGGGGGACGTCCCTCAGTGTCTCATGGTCCTGTAACAGGGGCTACTGTGCTAAATGTGGGAGTCTAGGCTCTGGTGGTTTTCCACACCAACTGTGATGGCCTCGCTCTGCAGAGCCCCTGCAGCTGCCAAGGGAGACTCTGTGTCCCTCTTTCACTGACCTGTTGGCTGCCCATGTGGACCAAGGGGAACTCTGAAGTCTTTGACCCGCCCACTGCTTTCCTGGTTTCTCTCAGCTGACCCTCCTTCTGCTTTTCAAGACATGATGGATTGGTTTGAAACAAAACCATCCCATTCCCAAACTGAAAGGTTCCTTTTTACGTTTGGGAACAACTTGAAACCACTGGAGAAAATCATGTGGCAATTATGTATAAATTCCTTTACCACAAGGTATAAAGGAAGCCATAATTCGGAGGCTTATGCTTGATTGAATTCATCTGTTTCCATTTTGTAAATAGAGAGGAGGGGAGAGTCCATGGTGGTGGACAGTTGATATAAGGCAGCTTCTATTCCTTGGTAGAAAGAAAGGGTGGCCCTGTCGCTTCACAACCGAGAGCCAGGCTCCTTAGGTACAAAGAACTACAACAGAGCCTACACTGGAAGAAAGGTCAGCCTTATGTACAGCAGTGCCAGATTCTTCTAGAACCATAGACTAGAAGAGAAGGGACCAGGTTTTGTCAATCAACCAGCCAAGAACAACAGCCTTGCACTGGGGAATACCCCTACCTCCGTCCAGGACAGATTTACACTGATGGGTCTCTGTTTGCCAGCGGCTGACAAGTTAGACTTTCCTTTTAACATCCCTAAGTGTGTTGGTACTAATTAGGTGAAAAATGAGATGCATTGTTAAAACTGGCTTTCCTTTCGTACTTGGCAGCTTGACATTATGGGACATTGAAACCTCAAATTGCTTTGTAGAAACATGCCCAAGGGTAAGTGTACATTATGGAGGCAGGGAGGACCCAGTAAGGTAAAAGAATAAAGGTCCCTTCCCCATCATTCCTGTCTGCCATGAATGAAAGCCCAGCTTGTTAATATGCACAGTGGATTAAGTGATGTCTCTTTCCAAGTGTGGGTCTCTGGTGACCACTAAGGAAGGCTTGGATTCTCTGGCTGAAAGTTAGACAAACGTAGGTCATAAACCAGCTTTTTTATTCGACTGCTGGCAGGAATTTTGGCCCCATTCGGGTCCTCAATCCCCTCATCCATAGAATGGGGACATCTACTTTATTAGACTGTTATTATATGAACAATTGTGCAGGGAAGTAACATAATAAAAGTGAATCTCGCCCTTTCCTTTCTATTCAGAGCCTGTTTTCCCGATGAAGGCTCTGTAGTTACTAAATACTACATTTCAAGCTCCATATGATAGTTGAGGAGGACTCTTTCTCCTGCAGCAGGGACTGTCACATTCTGATGCTGTAAACAAGCACTTTATCTTTCTTCACTGCTTCTCAAGCGACTTTGAACACATCCCTCTGTTTTGGCAATTGTTATAATTGTTCTTCTAGCTCACTTTGTGTTCATCTCCAATCATTTTCTTTTTAACTGTTAAAATATAAAAAATATTTCCATAAATGAAAATGAATAGGTTTGGAACATCTTTGTTCTTTTTATTAGGCCAGCACTTGGTTATCTAAGAATCACAAGTGCAAAGCTTGTTTTATGTATGATGCATATCTGTGTTGGTCAGCTTCCAGTCACTATAGCCAGTACCTGAGATAATCAACTAATAAAGGGAAAAGGTTTATTTGGGGTTACGGTTCTGTACCTACTGCCTTCACATCTTTGGTTGGGGCTGCACATCAAAGAGGGAGCAGCACACCATTCACTTCACGACAAGGATGTAAAAAGACAGAGTAAGGAAGAGAAAGGAGCCAGGGTTCCACTGTTCTCCAAGGTCCGAAGAGCTCCTATGGACTTCATCTTTTAACATCCCCATGAGTTCATCAGGCCTCCAAGCTGTGGTCTAAGTACTTAACGTGGGCTTTGGGGGGACAGTCCAAATCCAAACTATATCAAGACACTTCTTCCTTCCTTTCTTGTCTTCTTTAGCCCATTTTTTAAATTTGATTCCATAAACATTGATAGTTAAGAGATTTATATTGGATTATCCAAATTAATTTTCTCCAGCATTTTATCATTATCCATGTTTTACTCAAAACAAGAGGACTAAGAACTCCTAGACAGCTTCTATGAGATTATCTAGCTTAGAAGTAGAAGAATTTGAACCTAGAGAATTAAGAACTCTGACTTCACCTGTTAAGTGTTCCTTCATCCCCATAAGAGAAATGGCACAAATGAGGATCAAATAGGATGGACACATCAAAGAACTCCCTAAGAGTGTGAGGCAGAAGAGGAAACGGAGCTTGTGGTTCAGCTACGCGTCGGGGCACATGCAGAGCCCAATCCAGGATCCTTCCCTTCTTATTTCATGCCTGTGGATCCTGGAATACACTCCAGTTACTCTCAAAAGACAGCAACCCTCAATTTTGCCTTTTGTTTTAAATGGAAGAAAATAATTGGACCTCACCAGAGCTTCTGGAGCAAGTTCCTTCTAATGGCCTAGAATAAAAGTGTTCACGAGCTGCTTGCCTCTCAGCAGTGAAGACTGCATTTGGTAGTCGTGTACATTTGCACCTGAGTGATTGCTCTCCCACTCCTCTAGAGTCTACAATTGGCTTTTTGTTCATGATTTATGCCACAGCAGTACATCAGAATTTTTTTCCCATTATTTGTGTCAGACATCAGAATCTCTCAGGCTTTTCCCCACGCTCAAGACATAATGGCTGTTTTGCTTTTAGGAACTGCGCCTCTAGGGATAATTCAAACCTTCCAAGGGTAGCTTGGTGATCTGAGTGTGGTTTTCTCACTAGGCAACTTCTTGGACTTTCTGCCCAGCTGTGTGTGTGTGTGTGTGTGTGTGTGTGTGTGTGTGTGTGTCCAAGAAGCAGTCCCAACTCTGTAGTGCAGACCTCCTTTTTTGGAGACTCAATCACATCAGTGTTTCCAGGGTAATTTGTCTCTGAGGGATGGGTAATGAAGGGGACTAAACAGCAGGATAATTTGGTCCTTTCCAGACAAGGTGATCTTATCAGGCCTTGACTATCTTGTGATGCTGAGCTTAAGACTGTGGAGCTCTGACAGTATTTGCTTTCGACAGGTTGGAAGTCTGTGCACCAAGTGCTCTGGCTCCCTTAAAGGCAGCTGACCAAGTCTTACCCTGATGTAAGCAATTTTAATTCATTGAGATTCTGCCTAATGACGCTGGCGATTTACATTGCTGTCATTCTTGAGTGTTATTATGCTTTCAAAGACAGAGATCAGGCCTGTGGAGACACTTTCCTCTAAATGCTTCCTTTGAAGAGCACTGCTCACCATGTCAGGGAGAGAAAGGAGACAAAAGAGGGTCTTCTGTGAGGCAGTCAGCCTCTCTGCTAGGAACTCCACAAAGAATGGTATCCATTGTTCTCACCTGGCCTTTCTGTGTCTTTTGTGATGAGTGCTCAGTGTTCTGAGGAAGGCTTGTGTCTATGGAAGTTTGGGGTTATTACTAGCAGTTAGCTGTGGCTTTATCAAGTCTTGTTTCTCCAAGGCAATGTCTTCTTGATTCTACAGGAATCGACAACCCAGATCATGCAGGTACTCTGTAGCAATGTCAGATCCAGAGATGACACCATGAAAGGAATCAATGAGTTGCATCGATTATTTGAAGACGTAGAGGAAAATTAGGGCAAGACATGAGAAGATATGGATTCTAACTAATATCAGTGCAGTCCTCCAAACCCAAGCAACTTCTGAAGGAAGAAGGCTTCCTGTGGCTGGGTGCTTAAAAGATTCAGATATTCAGGAAGACAAAGCGATGATAGGAGGGCTAATGCCTAGTTGTGTCCTTCCTTCAACCCTAACTCTAGGCTACTGTGTACCAGGTATCACTGGCTCAGAGCTTGATCAACAAGTCCTATCACGTTTCCTTTGAATTTTGCAGTTTCCCTCTAACTAGCCATCTTGCTTTCATCCTTCCTCCCCAACTCCAAACAGACTTATCCACAGAGCAGCCAGCACAATGAAAATCTGCATCTGGTTATATCACAGTTCTGCCTAAACCTTCGAAGAGCATCACATCCTTGAGTCCAAATCTTAAGTGATCTGTATGGAGCAAGACTGTCTCCTGGCACTAGACTCCATCTCCACACCTCTAAATTCTCAGCCCCTTGGGACCCAGATTAATTATTACCTTCTGGAAGAGGATCCTCTATCTCTATGTACTCCCAAACCTTTTTAAACTCAGTTTTAGCAGTTGCTACATTGTTATCTAATTTGTCTTTTGCCTTTTTGGGTTCTTCATTGGGCTCTGAGATTGCAAAAAGACCTGGCTTTACTTATCTTAGAAACATCTCCAAGAAAAAGGGCTCCATAAGTCACAGTCAATGAAGGAATGGATGAATGAATGAATGAATGAATGAATGAATGGACAAACAAGCATGCAGGTGGCTAGGTACTGCTTCTTCATGAGTGTGATGTGACTCTGGTTGTGTTCTATGAAAGCCAGCAGACAGAATTCACAGGCTGGACTTGCCAATAGTTCATCCAGCACCTCCTATGCCCTGGGGCTAAGGTGTTTCATTTCCCTGCCACCACAGAGTCTGAAGATCTGACTGCAGTCCTATTCCTGGCACTAGAGATGTGAAGCAGCGTTGCTTCAAGGAAGACCTTCCCTTGCTTCCTTGATATCCAGAGAAGATGGTGATCTCCAAGGTTAGCTGTGGGATCCTTGCTGCTCCCACAGTGGGACAGCACCTCTCATCACTCTTGTATGAGGCTGGCTCTAGCTTGGTCTAGGCCCTGTGCTCCGTGGTTCCATCAGGCTAAATATTGTTCTTCTAGGTATGTAACTGTAGGGAGATAAGAAAAGAGAAATCACTATTAGGGGTGCATGTGCTTGATGTGCCCTCTGCTTCAGACAGATGCAGCCTGGCAGAGCCAGCTTTGCTGTCAGACTGGCATGACCGGCTCTGGGGCCAGGGCCCCCATCCCTTCTCTTTTCCCCACATGCACTGATGATACCTGGGCCAGGCCCTTCTGGGGGCATCACAGTGGGTTCCCGGCACCAAAAGGGCATGGAAAAATTATAGGGAGGAAAAACCATTTGTTCCTGGAACAGTGCCCAGGCAGTTAATATGGTCCTCAGAGAGCTCTTCCTGTACCACTCATAATTAATCCAGAGAGCTCATGGTCCTGGGAGATTTTAAGGACAAATGGCGCCATGGGCTTCCAAAAAAGGAGTTGCTGTCCCTGTGTGAGAGTAATATCCCTCTTTAGTCTGGGAGGAAGCCTGCCAGGGCTGTCAGTGGGACCATTTGGAGAGAGGAAATGCCAAATCCTGGCCTAGAATACAAAGTGATAATACTAATCATGCCGTGGTTAACTTTCAGCATCAGTTCTTATGTGCTTGACCTCACACACTGAGTTTCCTTTGCATCTGCTTGGCAATTCTCACAGGGGTGGAGGCTGTTGTCATCCCTATTTGACCACAATGTATAGAGACCAGAGACATTAAACAACCTGCCTAGAGTCATGCAGCTAGAGTATGAAGAGATAAGATCTAAAACAAGGCAGAGGCTTTGTCTAAGACATCCTTCAGTCACTGGTCTTAATTCCAGTCACGGGGGCTGGATGGCCCATATATGCCTTCTCCCTGTGACTAACTGCTGACAGCGAGAGAGAGAGAGAGAGAGAGAGAGAGAGAGAGAGAGAGAGAGAGGCTGGATGTAAGCAGCAACAGTCTGACTTTACAGCAAGTTATCTGCTCTTTAAGTTCGTGTCCTCCTCTGATAAAGAATGGCTCTTTTATCTATTGTGGGTGGTTAAATATGAGAATACCTTGAGTCCATTATGAAACAGAAGCATCATTTACCTGGTAGACTTGGCTATGAGGTTCTCTCTATGTGGATTTGAGCAAGAAGCATGAGCCCAACGACCATGCTGTCCAGCAGCTTTTCTGGAATGAGAGGGACATTCCTTGTCTGCCTTTGATATGTAATTTGTGAGATGGAAGAATCACAGATTAAATTCTATTTGATTAATTTCTATTTAAATAGTCACATGTGCTCATCCATAGAGCAGTGGATAACACAGGATGGCTCTCACTGGATGGGACCTTCAAGATCAGATAGTCCTTTGGTTACAAAACTTGAATGACCAAGATTCTTAGGAACTCGCTGAAGGCTGTGTGTTAAGTTGGCAGAAAGCAGGCTTAAAACCAGATCTGCTGGGTTTGGAGTGATAGCCTAGCGATTAAGAGTGCCGACTGCTCTTGCAGAGGACCCGGGTTCGATCCCCAGCACCCACATGGCAGCTGAAAACTGTCTTTAACTCCAGTTCCAGGGGAATCTGACGCCCTCTTCTGACCTCCGCGGCATTGCATGACACGGGTGCACCAACCTACATGCAGACAGTACATTCATACACATATGAAAAAAAAGTTTCAAAAAAAGAAAGATAAAATAAAACGGATCTGCTAATACCTTGATAGTATCCATCTTAAAATTTCTATACATCCCCAATTTTGATTAGGAGATGAAAAAGATTGGTCATCATTAACCTAAACGGCCATGTATGATAAGTAGCTAGTGAACTACCAGGATAGCCCTGGTGTTGAGGGTCCCTGAAGGCTACAGTGCCTGCAGATGACTATGCCCATGCCCGCTGCAAGCCTGTGCCTGCCTCAACTGAATCTTGCTCTGTCTGTGCTTCTTTGAATCTGTCCCAGTCTTATTCTTTTTTTTTTTTTTTTCTTTTGTCTTTTTTGAGACAGGGTCTTCCTTTAGTCCCAGCTGGCCTGGAGCTCACTCTGTAGACCAGGCTGGCCTTGAACTCGCAGAGATCTGCCTGCCTCTGCCTCCCAAGTGCTGGGATTAAAGGCGTGAACCACCATGCCCTGCTCCAGTCTTACTCTTTACAGTGCACACAAAGGAAGCCATTTTTGAGGGCTGATGGATGGGTTCTGTCTCGTCAACAACCCCAAAAGAGAGAGACCATTTCTGGCATTGAGCTTTTTATTTGTTAGCTTTCCCGCTCAACCTGACACCTCAAAATGATGGAGACAGGGGAAAGGCCAGTCTCCCCAGGGAGCAGCCTTGCCAGTGGAGGTGGATGATAATGGTGTGTTTGTGGAAAGAGCCTGTGGTGAGGTTGCAATCTCTCTGTTAAGTGTCAAATAACAACTTAAGATTGGGCCTGAATTTCCCCACACAGCAACTTAAACAACCTTACAATTGAAAAGGGGCTGGTTCATGGAAGGGGAGATAGAATGCAGTAATATAAATGGAGAAGGGGAAAAAAATAAATGGGGAAGGGAATAATGGATAAGGTAGGCTTAATGGGGTAGGAAATGGGAGGTTAGGGCAGAACAGGGAGTAAGAGGAGGGATAACTAACTCTAAAAGCCTTTTGAAATAATCATATAGAAACCCACTATCAAAACTTCTTTATATATATATATATATAAGTTATATTTATTTATTTTTTATTTTATTTATTTCTGTATGTGTATGAATGTACTGTCTGCATGCAAGTTTGGTGCACCCGGGTCGTGCAATGCTGCGGAGGTTCAGAAGAGGGTGTCGGGTTCCCCTGGAACTGGAGTTCTCCTGGAATTGGAGTTTTCAGACGGTTCTCGGCTGCCATGTGGGATGCTGGGATGAACCGGGTCCTCTGTAAGAGCGGTCAGCGCTCTTGGTTCAGTGTCTTAATAAATACTGCAAGCCAGCCAAAAAAAAAAAAAAAAAAAAAAAAAAAACAAAACCAACAAAAAACAAAAACAAACCCAAAGCCAGGAATTTTCTCTCCCTTTGAGCTGTTGACCAGAGAGACTCCATAGAGCCTCAAACAATAGTAGCTGCTGCTGTTATACACTAGAACTTGATAGGGCCTTACTGTTGAAGATACTACATGCCTGAGTTGTAAACAAGGAGAAATCAAGCTGGTGCTGACCTTGAAGCTTTGTCTCTGGTGATTGACTTTCACAGTACTAGAAGATGCTATTCATGCTACTGGTACAGAAAGGTGATCAGCATCCTTACCTAGCTGTGAATCCTGCAAACTACAATAATAACTGGCTTGGCAAATTATGCTCACTGGTGAAATAGTGGCACAAATGTTATGGGAGTAACAATCACCTTCTAATTGGATTTAAAGCCTCACTTCACAAGATGGAGTCCATACCTGAAGTGAGGCTTTAAATCCAATTAGCAGGTGATTGTTACTCCCAAGAACCTGGGGCTGGATAGGTTAGAAGAAAACAGAGACTAAACTTGGAGTAGTCAACCAAAAATACCTGTATTTTTAAAGATTGTCCCTTTCCACCAGTAAAATATGGCATAATACACACTAACTATCTTTAATATTTCAATATGAATTAATATTGGACCATTTCCAATTGGACAGAGAAGACTAGATAAGACTCTTGGTTTGGAGGTCTAGATAATTCTTTGTTGGGGACTGTAGAAACATTACCTTCCATACCGTAACTGTGGTGGTCACTCTGAATAATGCAAATGAAGCCATCCAGAAATCTGCAAACTACCCGAAATCTGGTAAACCTCATGTCAGAGTCTATTGACATTTGCATGAAATGAGTCGACCTGATCTCTCTCTTCTGGGGAAAGCCCCTTAGTCCTCTTCCAGCTACCAGCTGCACCTCATCGCTTACTAGCTAAAAACCCAAAGGATGAGTCTTCATTTGCTATCACAACTTGTTCTCCTCCTGTTCATTCCTGGGCATCTGTCCCAAATACCAACAAAGATACTCTGATAAGTTCAGCCAACTTGCAAATACTCCTTATTCTGTTGACTCTCAGGGAAGCCTTTGTGCTAAGCCTCTCCTGCCCCTTTTATGTCTTGACCCCGTGACTTCCAGGATGCCACAGCATTGCCCTACCTGTCTGTTGAATTCTTCACTGGCTCCTTTTTGTCCACCTGCTGCTTACATTGACATTTCTTCTAATTTTCCCCCTTTCACTCTGGGCCATCTTACTTTTGTCACCTATCAACTTGGAGTCTAAACCCCAGGCCTGGCTTCAGTTCTTTGCTCTACCTGGACAATTCTGCCTTCCCAGGATGTTCTACAGTTCTACAGCTGCTTCAGACCCATCATGTGCAACATATCATTTTTTACTTTTTTTCCTAGCTATCATCACAGACCTATTTAAGTTAATGGAATTGCTTTCCTTTGCATTTTCTAGGCTAGGGACCCTAATGATGCCTTTACTTTAACCTTCTGTGAAGATCACTCCCACAATGCCATCTCCGAATCATGGATTTTTACCAGGACCATTTTTGGTATGCATTTTCCTATTGCTACTTGAATTTATAATTTTTTTTTTTCGAGACAGGGTCTCCCTGTAGCTCTGGCTGTCCTGGAACTCACTCTGTAGACCAGGCTGACCTTGAACTCACAAAGATCCGCCTGCCTCTGCCTCCCAAGTGCTAGGATTAAAGGCATGCGCTACCATGCCTGGCTTGCCACTTGAATTTATAAGAGGTCAGCAGGAATAAACGTTTTAGGTTTTGAGAGTCATACTGTCTTTGTCACCGTTCCTTAACTCTGCTCTTGTAGCATGACACAATATGTAATCAATACATACAGTACATACTTGAGATGGCTTAAAATTGGGTTTCTTGTCTTAAAATTGGATTTAACTTGTAGGTCACAGTTGCCCATCCATGCATTTAGACCATTGTTATCTCCTACCTAGATTATTTTAGTAGTCCAGAAACCATATCTCAGCTCAAATATTATTTTCCTCTAGCTAATTGTTTCCATCTTCATGTCTAAAGTATATATAACATATCTTCCTAAAACACAAGCCTGAGGAGAAATATAAGACTGAGATTTTAGAAACTTAGCAATCTTTGAGCATGTCACACAATCATGCTCCGCAAACCTCCTCTGTGTTCTTTGGCTCACAATGCTCTCCTTGTTATCTATTATTTATACTGTTAATCCAAAAGACCCACCCTCCAAAGGATCTCATCTACGGAGCCCTTCACATGTCCATTTCCAACTCTTTTTTCACTAATACTGGGTTAAGCAATAGCAAATCTCTCCTAGGGTCATCCATAATTAGAGCCTGCCTGACAGAACAGCCTCTGCCCCCCCCTTTTTTTTACCTCCCTCTCTCCACCAGAAGCTCATTAGAAGGCAGAAAGTGACTTTCTTCAAAGTCTTTCTTATTCCCTAACATATCACTCTGTTCAAGTAAAGGAGCTTCCTTACTATAGAGTCTCTAATTTTAGATGCGCAGTAAGTTCCTAGATAATTTGTGATTGTGTAAACCCTGCAATCTGCAGCAAAAGTCAGCCTGCTTCACCTACCCCTCACATTGGGCTTGGTCACTTTAGCCTCAGCCACCTCTTTCCACTAGTCTCTACAACATGCTTCCTGAGTTTGTGCTTCATTGTGATTCATTCAAAACATCAAACTGTTATGTAAAAAAGTGGAAAGGATGGTGAAGTGTAGGAAGTTGTGAAGTCATGATGGAACGAAAGAAAAAAAAATTTAAAAACTGTCATTTTAAAGAATGAAGAGGTCAGGAACAGGAAGAGTGTTATACGTGGGTTGAAGCTGTGTAGACGTGATTCTAAGAAAGGAATCAGGCCAACTGTAGAGTACAATGTCAGTGTGATGTCAATGCAATTAATCATAAGAAATGCAAAAAGAGTTTAAAGGTTTGTTTGGCCCATGCACCATCTAGTAGGGGGAAGTAATAATCACATGTAGCTATTTAAGTTTAAGTAATTAAAAAAATCAAATAAAATTTGAAATTCAATCTCTCAGTGTATACATAGACCTAAGGACCACCATATTGAACAAGAGAGGCATAGAACATTCCCATCATCCCTAACAGTTCATTGGATAGTGCTAGTCTGCAGTCCTCAAAGTCAAGTGCCTCTGATTTTTCTTTGCTCTTACTTTCTAGAAATGTCAGATAGATTCTTCCCAGCTCCTGATGGTCTACATCTCAGAAGAAATTGTTTTTTGTTTATGTTTTTGTGTCTTATGTCACAGGAGAGAGCATGCCACCCAACCTGCCTCTCCTGGATGATCTTTGCAAGAGGAATGACCACATGAGCCAGATTAACAGCTCAGAATGTGGGTGCTTGTGAGAGGCAGGACCAGAAAGTCCCGGATTGTATTCCCCAGACTCAGAGCCTGGCACCCACCTTTCCACTTGGCAGAAACAAAAGACCTATTACATTTTGAAGGACGAGAATAATGCTTGTTTTATTCACATATTAATATGATTTATTTAAAAACCCTGATCCCAGGGCCTCAGAGTGACTTATAATTCTCTGTTTATCTCTTGGAAAGTTGACAATAGCTGTTCAGATTTCTCCCTCCAGCCTTCTGAGTGATCTTTTGGGAGCCTGAAGCTTACTACACTCACTTCCTTATATATTACATAGCAACGTCGAAACCTTGATTGCTGACTTAGACCAATTTAATTAAAAATTGAAAGAAGAAGCCCCAAGCTTAATGAAAATTTCTATGGCTGGCCACCCAATTTGCAGAAATCCTGAAAACTTGATTAGTCACTTGAAAATAGCATTGATTACTTATAATTGTCATTAGACATTTCAAAATTCTTTCCTCAGGTTAAACAGCAAGTCAGTTGTGACTGAAATATATACATCTGCTTCTCCTAAATTATCAACATTTCCATAGGCAAGAATTTCGTACTTCAATGGAGGGAGATATTAACTGAATTTTTGGAAGCAATTTTCTCAAAGGCATTGAATGGATAAGATAGTCTCACGTTCTTTGCCCCTCAGCTTGTTATATATACATTTCTCTTAGAAACGCGGTAGCTAACGAAGTTTTACTTTGGAATGTTTCTCTGTGCTTTCATCCCCCCCCCCCAGTTTTCTCTATGAGGTGCCATTACTGTGAACAGGCCCCAGCTGCCAACTCCACTTACTTATCCCAAATCACATGGATCCTCAAGCCATTTGGCCTAGTGAATTAGACTCCCAAGCTTGCATCTCCAGGGGCATCTGCAGCAGAGTCTCCATGCACATCCCAAATGCAACATGTCTGGACCTGAGTTCATCTTCTTCCCTCTGAAACCTCCACATCCTCTCACTGTAATCCCCATCTTTGGGTATGGATTAAGTATTTACCTCTTTTGGAAGCCAGCAAGCCTTGTATTCTGGAGAGTTTCTTTTGTCATCAGTTCCTTCATTAGAAGGTTATCAGTTCTTCCTTTCAGAAATGCCTATTAAATCTCCCCTTCTGAAGGGCCTGAGAGAGCTTACCATCTTTCAACTCTTAAGGCCACAGCTCCTTACCAGGCCCCCTCTGTATTCCAGCTCCTTACCCATGCTTCCTGTGCATAATCGTCCTAGAAAAAAAATAAGCTCCTGATACTGTTCTGTGTGACTCTCCCCTGTGGCACGACCTCTCCTATCTCTGTGTTAATGGGGTGAAACTGAACTCCCTAAGAAAGGCCTTTCCCTGGCTGACAGACCCTTTCAGGGGTGTCACCTCAGCCTTGTAGGGTTTCCCTCCTGCTCCTTCAAATGAAAGGTGTTTCATGATTTCTGCTTTTGTTCAGATGCTTGCTCCTCAGAAAAACACCTTTCCATGCTTCAATACTAGACTCAAATGCCACCTCCTCTGGGAACCATTTATGGAGTTCGCTGGTTTATTGCTTTCTCCTCTTTCCATTTATAGTGGTTTCCACACTGTGCCATTATCTCTTAACATGTGTGGTGTTTATCAGGGCTCTTCTTACAAATATTGCTGGATCTTCCCCAATTCTGTTATAAAGTAGAGTTAATCTTAGCTTCTTTTTAAAATTTTATTTATTTTTATGTGTATGAATGTACTATCTGCATGCAGGTCTGTGCACCGTGTTGTGCAATGCCTTGGAGGTCAGAAGAGGGTGTCGGATTCCCCTGGAGCTGGAGTTCTCCTGGAACTGGAGTTGCAGATGGTTCTCAGCCACCACGTGGGTGCTGGGGATCGAACCCAGGTCCTCTGCAAGAGCAGTCGGCGCTCTTAACCGCTAGGCCATCTCTCCAGCCTCTATCTTAGCCTCTTCCAGGATGAAATGAGAACAGAGGAGATGAGTGTCATTTCTAGGGTAGAACAGTTTTGCCCATGAAAGACTCATGAGGCAACGTTTTTTCTTCTAGCTCCATGACTGGCAGTGTTAAAGATGGTCACTTCTCCATGAGTAACTTGCTAATTTTTAGTCAATGACATGTTGAGGTTATTACCGCTATGTAACCTAGTTATCCATCTTGATACAGCTTGTGTCACTCCTATGGAACAGCAAACTTCTTGGCAAGACTCATCTAGTGTCCCTGTTGCTTCACAAAGCCAGCCAGGTGTTCAGTTTTGTTGAATGAATGCATACAGAAATAAGGTATTTATTGTCAGTGAGATAAAGAGAAAGCCATTAATAAAAATACACTATTTCCATGCCTTTTAAAAATAATGGCCACTTGAGAAATATACTTAAATGATTCAGAACTGCTCCCTTTGATAACAGTTTTCATTAGGTTTTCAGTGCTGTTTTGTATTCTGATTGTGGACCTTACATTGCAAGAGAGGAACGTTAGCTAAAGAGGTGATATTAGTATAACCTGTGCCATTTATAAATCTCTGTATGGTTGGATAATTGGTCCCTAACAGGGTGTTTGTACTTTTTTTGTTGTTGTTCTTTTTGAGACAGGGTCTCCTTGTAGCCCCAGCTGTCCTGGAACTCACTTTGTAGACCAGGCTGGCCTTGAACCCACAGAGATCCACCTGCCTTTAATCCCAGTACTTGGGAGGCAGAGACAGGCAGATCTCTGTGAGTTCAAGGCCAGCCTGGTCTACAAAGTGAGCTCCAGGGCAGCTGGGACTACAGGGAGACCTTGTCTCAAAAACATCAAAAAAAAAAAATTTTAAAAAGGTAAGCAAAAAATACTACCACTGGCTCCAAATGCAATGAATTTTTATAAGAATATTTATGCGATGGGTGTGGTGGCACACTCCTTTAATCCTAGCACTCAGGAGGCAGAGGCAGGTGGATCTTTGTGAGTTGTGAGTTCAAGGCCAGCCTGGACTACAGAGTGAGTTCCAGGACAGCTGTTTCAAAAAGACCAAAAAAAAAAAAAAAATTTATGCAGATTTTTCATCTTANTAATTGTCATTAGACATTTCAAAATTCTTTCCTCAGGTTAAACAGCAAGTCAGTTGTGACTGAAATATATACATCTGCTTCTCCTAAATTATCAACATTTCCATAGGCAAGAATTTCGTACTTCAATGGAGGGAGATATTAACTGAATTTTTGGAAGCAATTTTCTCAAAAGGCATTGATGGTAAGATAGTCTCACGTTCTTTGCCCCTCAGCTTGTTATATATACATTTCTCTTAGAAACGCGGTAGCTAACGAAGTTTTACTTTGGAATGTTTCTCTGTGCTTTCACCCCCCCCCCCCCCCAGTTTTCTCTATGAGGTGCCATTACTGTGAACAGGCCCCAGCTGCCAACTCCACTTACTTATCCCAAATCACATGGATCCTCAAGCCATTTGGCCTAGTGAATTAGACTCCCAAGCTTGCATCTCCAGGGGCATCTGCAGCAGAGTCTCCATGCACATCCCAAATGCAACATGTCTGGACCTGAGTTCATCTTCTTCCCTCTGAAACCTCCACATCCTCTCACTGTAATCCCCATCTTTGGGTATGGATTAAGTATTTACCTCTTTTGGAAGCCAGCAAGCCTTGTATTCTGGAGAGTTTCTTCTGTCATCAGTTCCTCATTTAGAAGGTTATCAGTTCTTCCTTTCAGAAATGCCTATTAAATCTCCCCTTCTGAAGGGCCTGAGAGAGCTTACCATCTTTCAACTCTTAAGGCCACAGCTCCTTACCAGGCCCCCTCTGTATTCCAGCTCCTTACCCATGCTTCCTGTGCATAATCGTCCTAGAAAAAAAATAAGCTCCTGATACTGTTCTGTGTGACTCTCCCCTGTGGCACGACCTCTCCTATCTCTGTGTTAATGGGGTGAAACTGAACTCCCTAAGAAAGGCCTTTCCCTGGCTGACAGACCCTTTCAGGGGTGTCACCTCAGCCTTGTAGGGTTTCCCTCCTGCTCCTTCAAATGAAAGGTGTTTCATGATTTCTGCTTTTGTTCAGATGCTTGCTCCTCAGAAAAACACCTTTCCATGCTTCAATACTAGACTCAAATGCCACCTCCTCTGGAAAACCATTTATGGAGTTCACGTGGTTTATTGCTTTCTCCTCTTTCCATTTATAGTGGTTTCCACACTGTGCCATTATCTCTTAACATGTGTGGTGTTTATCAGGGCTCTTCTTACAAATATTGCTGGATCTTCCCCAATTCTGTTATAAAGTAGAGTTAATCTTAGCTTCTTTTTAAAATTTTATTTTATTTTATGTGTATGAATGTACTATCTCTGCAATGCAAGGTCTGTGCACCGTGTTGTGCATGCTTGGAGGTCAGAAAAGGGTGTCGGATTCCCCTGGAGCTGGAGTTCTCCCTGGAACTGGAGTTGCAGATGGTTCTCAGCACGCACGTGGGTGCTGGGGATTCAAACCCAGGTCCTCTGCAAGAGCAGTCCGGCGCTCTTAACCGCTAGGCCATCTCTCCAGCCTCTTCTTAGCCTCTTCCAGGATGAAATGAGAACAGAGGAGATGAGTGTCATTTCTAGGGTAGAACAGTTTTGCCCATGAAAGACTCATGAGGCAACGTTTTTTCTTCTAGCTCCATGACTGGCAGTGTTAAAGATGGTCACTTCTCCATGAGTAACTTGCTAATTTTTAGTCAATGACATGTTGAGGTTATTACCGCTATGTAACCTAGTTATCCATCTTGATACAGCTTGTGTCACTCCTATGGAACAGCAAACTTCTTGGCAAGACTCATCTAGTGTCCCTGTTGCTTCACAAAGCCAGCCAGGTGTTCAGTTTTGTTGAATGAATGCATACAGAAATAAGGTATTTATTGTCAGTGAGATAAAGAGAAAGCCATTAATAAAAATACACTATTTCCATGCCTTTTAAAAATAAGGCCACTTGAGAAATACTTAATGATGATTCAGAACTGCTCCCTTTGATAACAGTTTTATTAGGTTTTCAGTGCTGTTTTGTATTCTGTTGTGGACCTTACATTGCAAGAGAGGAACGTTAGCTAAAGAGGTGATATTAGTATAACCTGTGCCATTTATAAATCTCTGTATGGTTGGATAATTGGTCCCTAACAGGGTGGGTTTGTACTTTTTTTGTTGTTGTTCTTTTTGAGGACAGGGTCTCCTTGTAGCCCAGCTGTCCTGAACTCACTTTGTAGACCAGGCTGGCCTTGACCCACAGAGATCCACCTGCCTTTAATCCCAGTACTTGGAGGAGAGGCAGAGCAGGCAGATCTCTGTGAGTTCAAGGCCTGTCTACAAAGTGGAGTCCAGGGCAGCTGGGACTACAAGGGAGACCTGTTCTCAAAAACATCAAAAAAAAAAAAAAAAAAAAAAAAAAAAAGAAAACCCCACTCCAGACTATGAGTGTTGCTTCAGTCAGACAAGCCCTACATGAACCACAAGACTGTGAAGACCCTGTAAACTGGCCCACGGAATTAAAGGATTACTTGTTTTGGAGCAGATTGTTATGGAGATGACTTTTCAGTGCTGGAAAATGACATGGAGCTGCCCTTGAGCCAGCTGTGTGTTTGTCTTTGAAAGTGACTAAAACTCAAAATAAGGCACACCACACCACACACACACACACACACACACACACACACACACGAGCTCATCATTTTCACTTGGAGCTGCTCCCTCTGTCTTGTTGGCAGAAGCTCAACACTGGAAATTTGTGACTAATGGCAAGAAGAAAGAACGCTTGTAGGCTTATCTAGCTGGGGAGAGCTTCAGGGGGATCTTTGTAGAAGCCAGAGAAAAGTAAAATATGACTTGATCAACCAAGATAAGATAGCAATAAGCAAAGTGGACAAAACTGTGCAAAGGGACAAGCACAGACCCAAAGGATGCCCAAGAGGCATCATGGTTATTATTTTATTGCATTGGCACACACACAGCTCATGATTCTCCAAACCTGTAATCCAGGCAAGGGACTCCCAAGCCTCCACCAGTTATGAAACTTCTCTCATCGTGACCTCTTTCTCTAAGAAAGGACAAGAAAAAAAAAATACATGTAACAGAAGTGGACTCTGCCTGGGTATCAGAGACAGCTGCCTGGCAGTCAAGCGCCAGACCTACCCCTACCTGCTGTGTGACCTTAGGTAAGGTGCTTGTCCTCATTGTATCTCAGCTTCCTTATGTCCAAAATGTATTTATTGCAGGAGAATGCTGTGAAGATCCTCTAGGATAATGCATGCAAGACATATGATTCTTGTTAAACACTCACTGAGCTTTCCAATGGTAGGGATTCAGGTCTGATAGGTGCCTGATGAAGTCTCTTGCTTAAAAATTCTGGCCTGCTCCCTAAAATGTATTGAATGGAGATATTTATGCAGTAGGGAGGGGCAAAAGGGTGGAACATCAGAGGAGAAACATGGTTTTCAGGGCCATTTGGGCTTCTGGTTCCCTTCAAGCAAACAGCTTTTACAACGGCTTTTGCATCCTGTTGATTCTGTAGAAGGCAGCAAATGCTCAGTGCTGTAAGCTTCCTGATGATGGTAACAACCTGGTCACCCAACAAAGCCCACAGTCTTTGGCATCACGAAGCAGAGGCCCTGGGGCTGTTGGTTCTCTTCAAAGGCTGCATTTGAGCTTTGTCAGCTGGCTGGGCTGAAGTTTATCCCATGTTCACTTCCCTTATCAGCCACCGATGGCAGACACACTTTCTTTGCTCACTGAGTGGCAGGGCTTCAGGACTCCCTGTTGACAGAACTAATCCATCTTTCTGCCTTTTCCACCTTAAAATAACTTTGAAGCCGTTTACCAGGTAAAGTGGAAGCAGCCAAGAGGGCTGGGGTGATTTCTCAGGCAAGTAGATCTTTTTCTTGCTGGAAACTCTTATCAGGATGTGTCAAAGAGGTGGCTCCAAACAGCTGGGCTTATTTATGGGGGCAGGGAGGTCATTCTCATAGGTAGGTAGATAAACCCCACTCAATAAGCCTTGTAACAACATTCTATTTAAAGGAGGTTCAATGGGCAGAAGAGGCCTTGACAGAGTCAAGACCTAATATATTCTCCTCAACTCTTGGAACTAGCTATTGCCCAGATCAAACGTTGTCACTAGAGCAGAGATGGGGCTACTTCTGCTTTCTGGCATGAGCTTCTGGAATGGCCCCTGCCTCAGAGTTGCCATGGCTCTAACCCTTGCAAGGACTTTTCAAGTACTCTGCAATAGCACTACTTCAGTGTGATCAGTCCTCTCTTTGGAGGACATGTTCTTCTTTGGTAACAGAAACTAAGAGGGTGCAGAGCTGTTTCTCACTGTCAGTTCTCTCCCCAAGGTCACTGAGTCATCTTATTTAATAAAGGTCCCAGGCTCATGAGAAATCAAATAAGCTTACAAGCAAATTAGAAAGTCAAATTTTCTGCTTTTCTTTTCCAGGATGTTAACATCAGGTTAGGGAACTCTTAGACAATATGGTTGATCAGTTTGGCAGGCAGGAAGGATGTGGGCTATGGGCTTAGCCTGGTGAATGTGGGTGTTCTAAGCTGGTGTCAAAGACCAATTTCTGTCAGACCATCTCACTATACAACTCCAGGGATTCATTCACATCACAGGCTTTATGAGTCCCTGGGGTCAGGCAGTGCACATTCTGCATGGCAGAAGACAGCAGCCTAAATTTGAGCCCCAGTTCTTACAGGAATAATGATTCTCAGACAACTCTGATGATCCATATTCTGGAGATCAACATTAGACCATAGCAGATAGTCATTATTTACTAGTAATAACTTACACATATTTCCTAACATGTTCTTTCCTCATTATGAATTAAAGAAATCTGAGATTATCCCAAGGTCACTTTTATCACACGTGAGGTAGCCTGTTTTATTCTTTTTTGCTTAGACTTGTGAAGAGCCCGTTCATCCTGAGGAAGGGCGAAGCCTATTGGTTCACATTTAATCAAGCTGGATATCTAACTCAAGGCCATTTAGGAAGTTTGTAGCAAAACCAGAGGCCTAGGACACAAACTTTAGCTAAATGAGTTTCAGAGGGTGATTTAGATATTGTGTCAGGGACACGAAAGTCATTAGGCATGTGAGTTATGATGAAGAGGGAATCAAAGATCAGCAGGCAACAGCAGGAGTTCTTAGAGCAAGGACCTGTATCTTCACGATTGTTCTTCCTGAAATTCAGTATGCTGTCTAGCACAGAGGAAATGGCCAGTCAAGGCTGAGTTTGAATTATTGCCACTAATACACCCGGTACTCCTCTGCCTTTAGGATCCAGAGAGGCTTTGAGTGCCGTAACTCAGATGTGAGAGAACATAGAGTGGGAGGCACCTTCGGCCTTCATCAGCACTTACCTTGGATTGCCCTTCTCTGCCTAGTAGATAGTGATCAGCACTTTAAAAAGAGTAATTTCCAAGAAGAGTGACAATCTTATTAAATTTGGCAAAATAATTTATTCTTTTGTTGTTGTTAAGTGGCAAGTTTATCTATCAGGATCATGGGATACATTTGAAGAGAAGTGGTAGCCTTGGTATATATCTGTTTCTGGAAATTAGAAAATTACTAACTTTGAGTTATACCAAGACCTGTTTCATCTCCTAAGCTGTGCTTTAGATCATATCCGTCTCATCTTAACTATCACATTATAAAGCTCCATGGTGCTGGAGTTCAAGGCGTCCCTGGAGGTCCTCTAATGTGTTCTCTATAGTAAAGGTCTTTGGAATCCCAGTGAATGTGATCCTTGAGGAAAAACCACTTGGATGAAAACTTTTATGTTATAGGACAGAAATATAGGGGTACTGGATGGCTGAGCAGCTTGATGCTTATATCTGGGCTCTTCTGCTTTTCATAAGTTCTCTGAAAAGCTTTTTAATTCCATTCTCTTCATGCATAACATAGGGTACAGTCTTTTTCTCCCATGTGGTCATAAGGGGAATTAGAAAAGAGAGGGCTTTCCACTCCTCTGGCCCCATGGTCTAGTCACTGGCATCCCCATTAAAAAGTGTTTTCAGGCTGGAGAGATGGCCTAGCGGTTAAGAGCACCGACTGCTCTTACAGAGGACCCGGGTTTGATCCCCAGCACGCACATGGCGGCTGAGAACCATCTGAAACTCCAATTCCAGGAGAACTCCAGTTCCAGGGAAATCCGACACCCTCTTCTGACCTCCGCAGCATTGTACGACACGGGTGCACAAACCTGCATGCAGACAGTACACTGATACACATACAGAAACAAAAAAATTAAATAAAAAAGTGTTTTCTACTAAATATCTCCAACACTATTCCTTGAACCTGATTAAATCGATAACTAGTTTCTTTGTAGAGACCCTCTTTCCCATGGAGCCATTGAATTGATTCAGCTGGTGAAGGTGCTTGTAGCCAGCCCTGATGACCTGAGTCTGATTCCTGGAAGAGAAATGGTTAAACCAGAGATGTTTCCTCCCCCTTTTTCCTCCTCTTCTTCTTCTTTTTCCTTCTTCTCCTTCTCCTCTTCCTCCTCCTCCTTTTCCTCTTCCTCCTCCTCCTCTTCCTTGAAGACTTTTATTTGTGACTTAGTTCTGAAATATGAGCATAACTGGTGCTCTATCATTAACTAACTATGCAGTCTAAACTCTGATGCTTCCTTCAAACTGCTTCTCCTAAAGTTTCCTGTCTCCAGAAACAGCGTGAGTAGTTAAAAGTCATGGTTTGACTGTGTCCTGAATGTTCATGTATTAGAAACTTAATCACCAATGCAACAGAGTTAGGAAGTAGGGCTAATGGATGTTTTTAGGCCATGGGGCTCTACACCTATAAACAGATTAATATTGCTAATCATGAGAACGGGTTACTGTAAAGGCAAATCAAGTCTCCTTTTGGCCTCTCTTATTCTTGCCTCCTTCTATGTTTCAGTACAGCAAGAAAAGTGCCTTAACCAAACACGGCAAGTCAATTTTGGTCTTCCCAGTCTGAAGAATAGGGAACCAAACAAATCTGTGTTCATTATAAATTTCTAGTCTCTGATATTTTGTTATAGTCATATGAAGCACTAAGACACTGTTAGGTATACAAGCCAACACTTGTGATACATATTAGTCTTTTCTCTACCCACCATTTTGCCTCTTCTGAGGCATAGCACTCTTCCATTTTCTCAGGGCTGGCATTGGTCACATAATCACACAGATTGCTGTGGTGTTGAACTCCCTCTAGTGTGGTTGGCAAATCTTCTCCATGAGCTCCTTTAAAGGTCTCTGTCTCACCCTCTCAGCACCTGAGTCTGTTCCACTGAGCCCCATGTTCTACCGTCCCTGGCTAATGATGGTCCAAGAAGAACCTAACCTTTCCAAGCCTCACTGTTTTCATTCACTGCAGACTGGAACAATAACGCCCCTCTATAGCCTTATGATGGGGATTTAAGGAGACAGTGTTGTCTAAGGTTGTAAACCTCAAAGTCTGGCCAGCCCAAAGCCTTCTGCTTTGACTAGCCCAGTAGAGGGAGGATCATGGACTTTGGAGAACAGTAGGCATGGGCACAGATCTAGACCTCACTTCTTGACCTGCGTGACCTAGAAAATCAACCGACATTGGAGTCTCTGTTTACTTGTCTAAAAAAACAGGAGTAAGGAAGTTCTTCTGCTATTCCTGGACATACAAAGTATTCATCCTCAGGTTGGAGAGATGGCTCAGCAGTTAAGAGCACTGGCTGCTCTTATAGAAGACCGAGGTTTGATTCCCAGCACCCACATGGTGACTAACAGCCATCCATCCATAACTCCAGTTCCATGGGATCCAGTGCCTTCTTCTGACCTCCATGGGTATTGCATAACATGGGGGCACTTACATATATGTAGGCAATACATTCATGTACATAAAATAAAAATAAATAAATAAATAAAAACAAAGAATTCGTCCTCGATAAATACCAACTTCTTTTAGCTGACTATGTTTGTATTGATGTATTGTTTTGGAAATAAAGAAATATAATTCATATAAAACAAGCTTAACTTACCTTTCATGGTGCCAGACGGTGCTATTCAGGTTGCTGGGAAGACATGATATCAAAAGTCTTATTTGCTGTTGGACTCTACATGTTGTAATACTGATCTGGCAGGCATTAATGCAAGGGTGGCATCACCATTATGGGGCATCAAACCACTTTCTGACAGTGGCAAATTATTTTGCTCTAAGAAGAAATGATCTAGTAAGAATTAGAGAAACTTAAACGCACATTACTAAGTGTCAGAAGATAATCTGGAAAAGTTTTATTGCTTGAACGCTGAGATATTGAAATGGAGACAGTTAAAAAAATGGAGAAAATGAAAATGCCATTTGTTGCCATGGCTCCGAAGGGAGGGGAGAATAACTGATTACGCACACAACTCCATAGTGAACTCCAGTACAGACTTTAGGGACAGCGACATGATGATATAGGGTGACTGACTGTAACAAATATTCTCGGGTGTGGGATGTGGATAGAGAGATTATCAATCTGTAGGAGAAACTTTCTGTAGATTACAATGAATTTTGCTGTGAATCTAAAACTTCTCTAGGAAATCTGAAATTCAGAATTTTCTAATCCAAACAGATCTGTCTTCTGAGAATTTCCCTAGAGACTTGAAGAGTTCTGACAGGCAATGGGGGGGAGGATGCCTCAAGTCCCTGGAAAGTAATTCCCTTCCTGATGGCCCTGGCTCTGCAGCTCATTTTCCTTTGGTTGAAATCCTTGGATGAACTTGGTCCTGAAGAAAATTTGCTGCCTGTGGTTAAGGCAGACATGAACAATGATGAAAAGAAGCATCAGTCTGTTAGTAGATACAGTTCGTTCCAGGGCAAAAATGCCCAAACACGGAACAGTTAACCACTACATTCTCTGCCTGGAGATGCTCAACTGGGTGTGGCCTGCTGACATGCAGCTTCCCTGATTTTACCCTAAGGTTTCCCAGTCTCTAGTTGGAGTCAACAGAATAACCATCAGGAGGAGTTCCGTACTTTGGTAATGAATAGTTATTCCGCGTCAAGTCCTTTGTGGGATGAAGCAGGCCAAATATACACACCTATGTGAACAGTAAGCAGCATGGACTTCTGATTATCTGCTCTTATAGCTCATTTTGTTACATAACTCTCATTGCTAGACAGAAAAGCTGAGGTAGCAGAAATTCACTAAAAGAGAATCAAGATGGGCAGAATACCAGGAATTTACATGTGAAACTTTTAAGGTTTACCACGCCTATTGATTGTACCTGCCTCTATCTACACTCAAGAGTTCTCTAAGCACCAGGGTAATGGGGAAAGAAGAGAGGTAAGCAGAGAGTATGTCTGTCCCTCACATCCTATGTACTCAGACCACCCGGTTCTTAGAGTGTCCCTTGCTAAATAATTAAACCAGGAGCAATTGAAGTGATTGTCACTGCAGATCGGTTTACATGGAGGATTTCTAGGGACTTGTTGACTAAATCTTGAACATTTTCATTTGTGCCACAAATCATGGGCCTCTCTGTCTTCTTTCAATAGATATGCTAGGATTTGTGTTCTCAGGGAGGTATCAGTGAGTCAAATATAAGAAAGCTATTTTCTATTTTCTTTTTCTTCGCTAAGTACCTGGAGCAACATGGGGACCACTATCAGCTCAAATGCTCTCTTTTTTAATTTTTTATTTTTTATTATTTTTTTTTATTTATTTCTATATGTGTATGAATGTACTGTCTGCATGCAAGTCTGTGCACCCGTGTCGTGCAACGCCGCGGAGGTCAGAAGAGGGTCTCGGATTCCCCTGGAACTGGAGTTCTCCTGGAATTGGAGCTTCAGACGGTTCTCAGCCGCCATGTGGGTGCTGGGGATCGAACCCGGGTCCTCTGTAAGAGCGGTCGG
>VZQC01001447.1:911642-942429 GCA_009823505.1 Rhizomys pruinosus
GGACATTCATTGGCAGAAATGCAGTGGTTACTGAAAGTGGCGGGGGTGGGGTGGGGGTGGGGGTGGGGGGGCTGGGGGGAGGTAGAAAGCAAGGGAGTGAACTGGGCCTGGGCTCCTAACTCCTCAGGGGAGCTATTTTTTGCTTTACATGCAAAGAATTGCTTTGTACAGCCAAGTTGGTCTCAATCTTGTTTACATAAAAGAAATCGAACATTTATTTTGTGCTGGGCTGTTTTTTTCTTCCTTTGCCAGTCGGAGGGTCCTCGGCAAATCAATAAACAAAGACCCTGCTCTGTTTCACTTTGGGGCTGGGGATTGAGACGGGGTAACCCTTCAATGACTGGATTAGCTATTTCTGTGGGGTCTTGGCTGTCTCCTTCAGATGGGTTGAGAGTGACATACTTGTCACACTACAGACCTGGAGCTTTCCAGAGGACAGAGGGAGGACAGGCAATGCTTCTGGATACTGGGGTTGTGTAGCAGGTAGCCTAGATAGGAGAGAGGAAAAAAATCTCAAGTGTTTGTTCTTTTTAGAAATCAACCAAAGCCCTAAGGCGTGTGATATGGTTTTTCTAATCTTAGTGCAGTCAACAGCCAGCATTGTTGTTGGTTATTAAATCAACCAAAATGCTTTCAAAAGCAATAGGCCTGATATTTGACTCTGCAGTATTTTTTTTTCTTTATGATATAGAATTCCATAGAGGGGTTCCATGCTGGGAGGCAAAAACTATTTTTGTTTTTTCATCCTAAATTTACCTGCTGTGAACTTAGACTGCCTCTTTGTTCTCTTGTTTTGGGGACAAGAAAAATAAAGAAAAAATACAAGCATTGTAAAAGCATTTCCTTAACCCAACTTAAAGTTGGTTCCCTGTTCACTCTTTAAAGTGCACAATGGTGGCTTTTAAAGTGGCTCATCTTTTATCACTCTTGTCTTGAAATTCTTTTTAATTCCTGTTAGCTTTGGTTGGAATAGCATGGTTGGGGTGGAAGAGAAGAAAGATTTTGATGTTAGACAAAGGTAGGATGGGATATCTATTCGAGTCCTCATGAGGAGCTTGGCCTTAGATAAGTGACCTCTCTAAGCCCAGCCTTCCTTTCTGCAGAACAGAAATGCTGAGAGCCTTTAGAAGTAGTATCGACAAAGAACATAGCAGTTTCATCACATTATGGGCTCCCAGCAGATGGTAATCATAACTGGTTGTATTCTTTAGTCTTTTTTTTTTTTTTTGGTCTTTTTGAGACAGGGTCTCCATATAGTCCCAGCTGTCCTGGAACTCACTCTGTAGACCAGGCTGGCCTGAACTCACAAAGATCCACCTGCCTCTGCCTTCCAAGTGCTAGGATTAAAGGCGTGCACCACCACGCCCGGTTCTTTAGTCTTAAAAGTTGTGATGAGAGGGTCCTTAAAAGCAAGAGGGTGGGGCTGGAGAGATGGCCTAGCGGTTAAGAGCGCCGACCACTCTTACAGAGGACCCGGGTTCGATCCCCAGCATCCACATGGCGGCCGAGAACCGTCTGAAACTCCAATTCCAGGAGAACTCCAGTTCCAGGGGAATCCGACACCCTCTTCTGACCTCTGTGGCATTGCACAACACGGGTGCACAAACTTGCATGCAGACAGTACATTCATACACATACAGAAATAAATAAAATTAATTAAAAAAAAAGCAAGAGGGTTTGTCACTTGTCAGAACTCAACAAGGATACCCCAAAGTAGGGCATTTGGCGTGCTGAACACAGAGCTAAAGGAAACTGGAAAGCCCAAGGAGCTACTGCAGACCTCTGACCTAGTCCCCGGACCTTCTCTGATCCCACCCCAGTCCCCCACTCCAGGACAGAGACAAGTTTTTCCCTGACGCTTCGCTTCTTTATCTATTTAAAGACTAGTTATGCCAAAAAGGAAAACAACTGCCATCGCTTCTTTTACAGTGATTTCATTAAGCAAGGAAAATGGAACTCATAATCACAGAGAAAGAGACTGAAAACCAAGCCCAGAAATCTTTGGCCAAGCTGTTCTTAGTCTCATCATTTCTGAAACATTCAAGATGCCTCCCAGTTCCTTTGCCTGTGAAGAAGACCGGGAATTTCTGAGTTTTTCCTTCCATTATTGGCTACTCACCTTCTTTCTTTAGTGCCCCTTAAGTGTTTCCTTCCACCCCACTGTAATCCCATTTGTCTTTGAGGGCAGGGTGCTTCTCAACTAGAGGCTCTTCTTCAGGCAAGTTAGGCATACGTTGGATCTAAGATGGCTGCGGAGACTCCAGACAACCTTTGACTTCCTCATAATCCCCCCTGCATGCTAAACAATACTTGAAAGAATTAGAAAAGAAGAAAAAAGAAGCAGCGTCCAAATTCCCAGAGAAGATCTGAAACCCTCCCTTATTAGCTTATCCTTTTACCCTACAGCTATCACCTCCAGACCCCCAAAGACAGAGCTTACCTTCCACTTTTCCAGTAATCTAGGCCAAGAATAAAAGTCTCCTTTACTGCTTAATTGGTGTTTAGTCTTATTATTGGTTCTACAGTTCCAAGAGGCAGAAAAAAACCCAGTCTGGGGGCAAATCTAGTAACAGAACCTTCTGAGAGGGAGGCAAGAAAACACCTGTACACTGACTGACTTTCTTCCAGGTGAGAAAGGGTTACTACATAGGAAGTCAGAAATCAGGGACGGTGGCCAACTCCCTCCTTACGCTTTCCACTTTTAATTTTACTGTAATGGGACAAGCAGTTGTTTTTTTTTTCTTCTCTAATCAGAAAGAAAAGGACCTTGACATTCAGCGATGGATGTTCTCAGAACATTGCCACACAAACTTGCAATGATGAAGCGTGGGTGTGCCACTCAGGAGGTGGCAGCAGGAGGATCAGATTCAGAGTCATCCTTGGCTGCAATGAGAGTCTGAGGCCAGCCTCGGATTCAAGAGACTCTGTCTCAATAAACAATGACAGTAGTAACAACAACAACAAACAAACAAACAAATACAAACAAACAAACAGCCTGAGCATGCACAGTTCTCAAAAATCCATAGAGGACTGGGGTTGGAGGGATGGCCTAGCAGTTAAGAGCACCGACCGCTCTTGCAGAGGACCCGGGTTCGATCCCCAGCACCCACATGGAGGCTGAGAACCGTCTGTAACTCCAATTCCAGGAGAACTCCAGTTCCAGGGGAATCCAGCACCCTCTTCTGACCTCCGTGGCATTGCACGACACGGGTGCACAGACCTACATGCAGACAATACTTTCATACACATAATAAAATAAATAAATAAAATTAAAAAAAAATTCATAGAGGACAACCCATTCATGACTTTCCATTGATGGCACTACATCTGTAAGGGCAAATTTAATGGGAAATTGGTCCCCATTGCACAGGTCCTGCAGCTTTAAATCGATAATACACATGACCCAAAGGCATGGCAATATCACTTATAAAAGGCAGAACCAGTGAAATGATTCCTACTAAACATGCTCCATCACCAACTTCATCTCTGAGCCAATAAATGGCACACCTGAAGCATCGTCAAGGTGCCCTCATTCCACGGTCACCTGCACGCTCCCTGGCAGGTCTATACTTCACTGTATCAATTAACGTGTTTCTAAATAAATCCTTTGCTCACTGGCTTTCTGTGCCCTTTATGGATTTGTTAACTGTCCAAACAAAGGAGCCTCAGGAAGAACTTAGTGACACAATCACTTACACATAACCACACCACAACATACGTTATTTCCATATGTGCAAATACCAAACATGTTACTCCAAACTTCCTCCACAAAATCAACATAATTTTTATTAAATAATCCTTTTGTTTTATATGTGTGTAGGGTTTACTACTACTTTCATATATATACATATATGTGAATAAGTATAAAACAGAAAAATATTGAATGAAGATTTATGAATTTAGGTTCGACCATTTCTTAGCTATATATATTTGTGCAAAATACTTGACAAGTGTAAGGTATAGTAACTAATAACTGATGTTTAATGAGCATTTATAATAGGTCAGTCATTGTTCTAAACTTTTCCACAGGTCATGCTCATTAATAACGATTTGAATGCAACTCCATAGGACAGACTCAATTCTTAGCCCCATTTTACACTTGAGACCATTAATTCCCAGGGATAGTAAGTGTCTCTTTCCAGGTTACATAGATGCAAGTTAGAGCTAAAATTTTCACACAGAGTGTGTCCAAGAGCATCCTTTACATGTATACATCCTATGTGAGATTTGGACCTAGATAGCCCATGAGGCTTAGTTTGGATAAGGGCTCATGACAACCTGAGTGTAATAGACTGACATGCTAAGAACTACGTGAATTGACCAAATAAGAGCCAAGTCATGACTTGTAAAAGGATTAGAGTCTGGAAGTCATTGTCAAGGCCAAAAATCATAGTCAAGCCGGGCATGGTGGTGCACGCCTTTAATCCTAGCACTTGGGAGGCAGAGGCAGGTGGATCTTTGTGAATTCAAGGCCAGCCTGGTTTACAGAGTGAGTTCCAGGACAGCTGGGGCTACAGGGAAACCCTGTCTCAAAAAGAACAAACAAAAAACAATCATAGTCAAAATGACCCTTGAAAATCATTAAATTCATCACCAGGTTCTGTTCCTACTATTTTGTGATATAGCCATCCAGCAACAGGTCCTCTGTGAACTCTCGTGGCTCCTCTGGATTCCCAATCACTAGTCTTTCCCTTTCTAAAACAGCATTACAAAAATAAATAGTTTCATTGTTGACTGTATACAATTGAAATCACATCCTATTAGAAGAAATACAGCCTAATAGAGCTTATTTCAGCTAAGTTAGAACTGCTTTATGCTGATCAGGGCCTTCTGGCATTTTCCACCTTCAGATTTGTTGCATGCATCAATGGAAGATGATTTGCAATGTGCTTTCTTTAAGAACCATCCAAATATACTACTGTATCATATTAGGGTCATGTTCACTTTCAATTGCTCTTTGAGATTTGTCATGCTCAGCAATGTTTGCTCACGGTTATAAGTATGCTGCCAAATGGCTTGAGTGTTTTTATCTACTCATCTACTGATTCAAGTTTTCTGTCTGTCCTGTAAGGCAGTATCTAACAAGGCCCAAGACACTATTCTTGAATTTTGCTTCGCTACACCATGATCTTCGTCTCCCGCTCCTTAGTTCAATGGCACAAACTTACCCTATATATGAGAGTCAGTTTGCTGTGATCTTCACTTTAAGGACCCTTCAAATCTATCGCCTCCTTCACATTTCCTCTTAGAATTCATGCCATCTCTTTCTCTTTACAAGCTTACACCCAAGCTGGTCTTCTCTCTTGACATTCAGGAGTTATTTCCTGAAGTCCCTGTTCCTTCTGGCAGTGGCTTCTGCCTGGAGAGTGAACCAGATACCCCAGCATGTTAAAGGAGTTTCCTCTCTCTTACTCTAACACATAAAGAGGCAGCAGATATTAACTCTATAATCTTTCCATTTTCTTTTCCCCCAAACTATTGTGGGTACTTGTGGTAGTCTTTGGTCTCTGGTGTCTCCACAGATTGATTACAACATGTTTGTCTGTGGAATTAATTGTTCTTAAAATTCCTGAACTGCTTCCAAGATAAATCTAAATGCAGCCTGGCTACTGCCTATTGATTCAGCGTCCACTGTGACTTTAGCCCCTATGAGATTCTACATGAATACATATCCTCAGTCACATATTTGTGATTCTTACTGCTTCTGCACACACTTCTGCATTTCTGTTCCTGAGGACCCCATTCCTGTGCTAAAGAGGACAGTTCTCAGGATCACCATATACCTTTAATGGAATTACAATACCAGTGCAAATGAAATATTTTTGTAACTTCTGAACATTACCTGAAAGAATAATTATATGTGAATAGGCAAAACGTATTTAAAAACAACAACTTGTGAGCTGGAGAGAGAGCTCAGCAGTTAAGAGCATGGACTACTCTTTCAGAGGACCCAGGTTCAATTCCCAGCACCCACATGGCAGCTAATAACCGTTTTTAACTCCAGTTCCAGGGGAATCCGATGCCCTCTTCTGACCTCCGCAGCACTGCACGACACAGGTGCACAAACCTACATGCAGACAGAAAAAAAAAAGAAGAAAAAAGGAAAAAAGAAAGAAAAACAACAAATTGTAGGGAGAATTAACAAATATAACATTGTAATAAGGTCGCATGCACATATACATTCAGAAACTGTATTAGGATAGGACAACAAAATAGAATAGGTGATCTCAAATATGAGAATATGTCTATTTTTGGTATGTAAAAAGAAAATATCTTTTTTAAAATTTATTTTATTTTTTTTTAATTTTATTTATTTCTGTATGTGTATGAATGTACTGTCTGCATGCAGGTTTGTGCACCCGTGTTGTGCAATGCCGCGGAGGTCAGAAGAGGGCGTCGGATTCCCCTGGAACTGGAGTTCTCCTGGAATTGGAGTTTCAGACAGTTTTCGGCCGCCATGTGGGTGCTGGGGATCGAACCCGGGTCCCCTGCAAGAGCGGTCGGTGCTCTTAACTGCTAGGCCATCTCTCCAGCCCCCAAAGAAAATATCTTTTAAAAATGTAAAATATTGATTATCCAATAACTGATGCTAGTGTAATTTTAATTAAACAATCTAATTCTTCACTTCTCACTATAAAGTAAAACAAATTCTAGGAATATATAAAAAATGAAAAGAAACTTCAGTTAACTATTTATATATTCTGTGTATGTGGGAGGTCTTTTTAGGTATAACCTCAAAGCTCTTTGGGCCATAAAAAATTAGATATGTCACTATATAAATATGAAATTATGCATCAAAAGCTATCATAAACAGACCTGAAAAACACATGGCAAAACTGGGAAAAGTATTTTCTAACATTTATGAGAAACAGGAGATTAATACATTCAATATGTAAAGAATCATTGCAAGTCTGTAACAAATAAACACTATATAGAAACAAATGAACAAGAGTGTAGGTATGGAACTCACAGAAAAGAAATGCAAAAGCTGATAAAATATGAAATAACTTTGATTTTCTTCTAATCAAATGATATAGATTTATAGAAATCACCTCCAAAGAGTATAGCTTATATTATACAATTCTGTGTTCCTTAAGTTGTTTTTCAAAGGAGATTCAAATAAAAAGAAAAGTATAAAGCATGTAATTTGGGTAAATTTGGGTAAAACATCCCTATTATCATCTAACTTCTTTTTAAAATTTGTTTTAATTTTTATGTGTATGTGTGTTTTGCCTGCATGTATATAAGTGCACCCATGTTGTACAGTGCCTACAGAGGCCAGAAGAGGATGTTGGATCCCTGGAACTGAAGCTATGGGTGGGTGATTGTTAACTTCCATGTGGGTGGTGGGAATCAAACCCCACTCCTCTGGAAGAGCAGTCTGTGCTCGTGACTGCTGAGCCATCTCTCCAGCCCTATTATTTAACCTCTCAAAAGTGATCTTAAAGGAATGCATTCATTGAAAAACTATCTACCAACAAATAGATCTTAAAATTTTTATTCAATTTTTGTTATTTTACATTATATAATTTGATGCTATTTAGATTCCCCTCACCTCCCCTTACTGCCCCTCACCCACTTTAATGCACTTTATTCTATATAAACTAAGGCTACAGAATCTAATTTGTGTACCCAAATGTCCTTCAGTGTGATTCTCTCTATTAGAGCCTGGCTAACCTACAAAGAATCAGAACCTTGAAGGAAACTGACTCTCCCCCTCCCCGCAGCCATCACATGTCAAAATTTCTTTAAATAGGTTTGGAATTTCTTATCCATTTCTCCACGTCAGGTTTGAGGTTGCATGAGACTTTTGTATGCTATCACTTTTGCTGTGAGTCCATATGAGTAGCCGACCAGTTATCTAGAAAACTGTTTCCTTGTGGACATCCACCACCTCTGGCACTCTCTTCTGGAATGATCTCTGAGCCTTGGAAGGCAGAAGTTTGTATAGTGTGGTATCAGAATTAAGCTCTCTGCAGCTTTTGTCCTCTGTACATTGGTAGTTGTGGGTGTCTGTGTTAATCACCATCTGTCTGAAGCATAAGGAAGCTTCTCTTATGGGTTTAACATTAGGAATCAGTTTAATGTTACAACTATTTATTAGAAAAGTAATATTAGGCTTCCCCCAGGCTCTGTGACCTGTATAGCCTTAGATTCCTACGCCTGATAACAATGTCAGGTATGAGCTCTATCCCATGAAGCTGACCTCAAATATAACTAGAAGTGGTTGGTTACTCCCATAATATTCCTGGCAGTATTGCATCATATCTTGCATACATATTTAGTTCACAGGTTTCACAGTTGGGTAAGGTTGATGATTATTTTTTCCTTCAGGTAGCTTGATTAGGACGGTCCAGCACTATGAAAGCTAGACAGCAGAGATCAGTTAGTATTAGCTATATTTCTCCCTATTTGTTCTACAGCTCATGTATTTAGTGTCTTCAGCAATAGGGTCTTATCATGAAGTTCTGGTGGGTAACCAGGAGCAAAGACAATGGCCAGTATTGTTTGAGAGTCTATAGGACCTAAGTCAACAACTTCAAGAGAGGAAATTCATTCCGGACATTATGGTTTTATTTTGTTAGTCTATGGCATCTAGGGGCAATGTCCCCTGTTATAAGGTAACTTCTCTTAATTTCTTTCTTTTTTTTTTTTTTTTTTAACCTTTTTTGGGACAAGGTCTCCCTGTAGCTCCAGCTGGCCTGGAACTCTCTATGTAGAGTAGGCTGGCCACCAGTATCACAGAGATCTTCTTGCTCCTGCCTCCCAAGTGTTGAGATTAAAGGCATGTACCACCATTCCCAGCTTTAATTTCTATTTCTGTTTTATTTTATTTTATTTTATTTTGAGACAGGGAGGGTCTCCCTTTTAGTCTTAGCTGGCCTGGAGCTCGCTCTGTAGATCAGGCTGGCCTTGAACTTATAGAGATCCACCTGCCTCTGCCTCCCGGGTGTTAGGATTAAAGGTGTGTGCCACCATGCCCTGCTTAAAGATGGTTCTTAGCGACCGCATGGGTGCTGGAATTGAACCCGGGTCCTCTGCAAGAGCAGTCGGCATTCTTAACCCCTGAGCCATCTCTCTACTTTAAGAAGCTTCTGTAGTGCTAGGTTTTCATATGGCTTTTTCTAAAGGCTTTCAGTGTTAATCATGCCTCCCCATACTCCCTCCTTGGCCCCTCACTTCCATTCTCCATCTCATTTAACCCTTACTACTTTATTGTTCCCTTTCCCCTTTATATCACTGCATTTCATTGCCCCTCCCCTTTGTTAGTTTCCTGACTTCTCTGAATTTTCAAATTGAAACATGTATATCTAGGATTTCAAAGCTAGCATCCAGCTATGAGAATGTTGGTTGTCTTTCTTTGTGGGTCTGGCTTACCTCACCCAGGATGATTGTTTCCAGTTCTATCTGCTTAGCTGTGAATTCCATAATTCATTTTTTTGAAGTTGAATAATATTCCATTGTGGAAATGCACTGCACTGTCATTATCCAATCATCAGCCAATGGACATCTAGGTGGTTTCCAATCTCTGGCTATTATGAAAGGGGCAGCAATGAACATGGATAAACAGGCATTTCTTGAAAAGGGTATAGAATCTTTTGGGTATGTGCCAAAGGTTGGTATGGCTGAACCATATGGTAGATCAACTTTGAGCTGTTTGAGGACTCTCCACAGCGATTTCCATAGAGCAATGAGACCAAGAGTAGAGTGCTCTTTCCACATCCTCACCAGCATTTGTTACTGTTCCTTTATGGATCCTAGCCAGTCTGAGTAGGGTAAGCTGAAGTCTCAAAGTGGTTTTAATTTGCATTTCCCTGATGACTAAAGATGTTGAATATTTTAAAAATATTTCTCAACCATTTACATTTCATCTTTAGAAAACTCCCTGTTTGGCTTCTTGCCCCACTTTTTTTTATTTTTATTTTTTTATATTTAGTTGTTTTCAGTTCTTTTATATTGTAGATATCAACTCTCTATCAGAAGCATACCTGGTAAAGATTTTTTCCCATTCTGTGGGTTGCCTCTTCAATTGAAGGATGGTGTATTTTGAGGTACAGAAGCTTTTTAGTTTCCTGTGGTCCTATTTGTCACTTGTTGGACTTAATGACTGTATTATGGGAGTCCTCTTCAGAAAGTCCTTTTCTGTGTCAGTAAATTCTAATGTATTCCCTGCTTTCTCCTCTACCTGATGTCAGGGCTCAGTCCTTGGTGCATTTGGAGTTGAGTTTTGTACATGGTGATAGATAAGAGTCTGCTTCCATTCTTCTACATATCTACATCGAGTTTGACCAGCTACATTTGTTGAACATGCTGTCTTTATTCTGGCATGAATTTGGGCTTCCTTTGTCAAAAATGAGGTGGCTGTAAATGTATGGATTTAGATCTGAGTCTTCAGTTCTGTTCCACTGATTGGTGTGTCTGTTTGTATGCAGGTACCATGCTGCTTTTATTACTATAGCTCTGTAGTAAAATTTGAGATCAGGGATGGTAATACTTTCAACATTTCTTTTATCATTCAAGATTTTTGGCTATCCTGAGTTATTTCATGTTTCCATATGAAATTTGATATAATTTTTAAATTCTGTGAAGAAATTGTGTTGCAATTTAATGGATATTGTATTAAATATGTAAATTTCTTAGTTCTTTTGAAAAGATTATTCCTACCAATCTCATATTATCTTTAATTTTTCTTCAATACTTTAAAGTTTCTTGAATACAAGTCCTTCACTTCCTTGGTTAGATTTATTCCAAGGCATTTTATGTTTTTGGAGGCTATTGGGAATGGGATAATTTACCAGACTTCTCTCTTGATATGTTTGTTTTTGGTACATAGGATGGATACTAATTTGGGGGTGCATATGTTAAACTATACCTGTGTCTTTGTGATGAAGCCAACTTGGTCATGGTGGATAATCTTTTTTTATGTATTCTTACATTCAGTTTGTGAATATTTTATTGATAATTTTTGCATATATATTCATCACAGAAATTGGTCTAAATTTTACTTTTTGGCGAGTCTTTATCTTGTTTTGGAATTAAAAGTACTGGCTTCATGGAAAGAATTTGGGAGTGCTCTTTCCTTTTCTATTTTATGGAATAATTTGTGGAATATTGGTATTAACTCTTCTTTGAAGGTTTGGTAACATTAAGCCCTGTATCCATCTGGTCCAGGGCTCTTTATAATTGGTATTAAATTATGTCATTTGATTTAATTTCAATAATCCATACATATATAGAAAATTATCCATTTCTTTTAGATTTTTCAAGTTTAGTGGAATATAGATTAGATTTTTAAGGTATGTCCTTACAGTTTTCTGAATTTCCTCTGGGTCAGTTGTAATATTTATTACCTTTTTCTTCTCTGAGTTTGTTACTTTTGGGCCCTGTCTTTCTTTTGGTTATTTTGGCTAAAGGTTTATCAATCTTGTTAATAGCTTCAAAGAACCAACTCTTTATTTCATTGATTCTTCATGTTTTTTTTTCTTTGTTTCTATTCCATTAATTTCAGCCTTGATTGTATTTATCTCTTCCTATCCACTCTTTTTAGATACTTCTTTGTCCTTGTTTTTCCAAGGATAACAGGTGCATCATTAATTTGTTTATTATATTGGATACTTCTAATTTTCTGGAGTACGTACTTTTAAAAAAATATTTATTTATTTATTTATTTATTTATTATTTTTATGTGTATGAGTGTACTGTTTGCATGTAGGTTGGTGCACCCATGCTGTGCAATACTGCAGAAATCAGAAGAGGGTGTCAGATTCCCGTGAAACTGGAGTTAAAGACGGTTCTTAGCCGCCATGTGGGTTCTGGGAATGGAACCCAGGTCCTCTGCAAGAGAAGACAGTGGTTTTAACTGCTGAGCCATCTCTTCAGCCCCCTCTGGTGTATGTACTTAGTGCTGTAAGTTTTCCTCTTAAAATTTTGTCCCAAAGGATTTGGTATGCTGTATTTTCATTTTCTTTTTTTTAATTTTATTTATTTCTGTGTGTGTATGAATGTACTGTCTGCATGCAAGTCTGTGCACCCGTGTCGTGCAATGCCGCGGAGGTCAGAAGAGGGTCTCAGATTCCCCTGGAACTGGAGTTCTCCTGGAATTGGAGTTTCAGACTGTTCTCGGCCACCATATGGGTGTTGGGGATCGAACCCGGGTCCTCTGTAAGAGTGGTCGGCGCTCTTAACCGCTAGGCCATCTCTCCAGCCCTGTATTTTCATTTTCATTAAATTCTTAGAAATTCTTAATTCCCTTCTCGATTTCTCCAGCAATACAGTTTTCATTCAGTAATGTTGTTTAGCTTCTGTGAATCTATGTGCTTTTCCCCATTTTATTGTTGTTGATGGCTAGCTTTATTCCCTTGTTGTTGAAGAGAATACAGGACATTTCCAATTTTTGTAAATTTGTGGAGACTTGCTTTGAATTCTAATATGTAGTTAATTTGGGGGCAAGTTATATGGGCTGCTGAGGAGAAAGTGTATTATTTGTTTTGTAGGTATAATGTTCTGTAGATGCCTGTAAGGTCCATTTGATTTATGGTGTCATTTAACTGCAGATTTTCTTTGTTTAGCTTTTGTCTTTTGACCTATCAATTGGTGACAGTAGGTAGGGTTTTGAAGTCACCCACTATTACTGTGTTGGAGTCAATGTGAGATTTGAGAATGAATAAAGTTTCTTTTATGAAATTGGATGCCCCTGTTTTAGGTGCATATATGTTTAGATTGCAGTATCTTCTTGTTGGAGTTTTCCTTTTACATGTATGAAGTGACCTTCCCTGTCTCTTCTATTTTGAACTTGAAAACTATTTTGTTAGATACTAGAATTGCTACAATTGCTTGTTTCTTTGTTCCATTTTTCTTGTAATATATTTTTCTATCCTTTACCTTATGGTGCTGACAGTTATTGTCAGTGAGCTGTGTTTCTTGGAGGCACCAAATAGATGAATACTGTTTTCTAATCCAATTGGTTACTTGGTGTTATTTTTATGGGTACTTGGGACCATTAACATTAAAAGTTGTTATAGGCCAATGTTTATTAGTTCCTATTATGTTGACATTGTAGTGCTGTTTTCTTAGACTTCTTTAGGTTGACTGTTCCGGGATAATTTATTTATTCTTTGTGCCCCTTGAGAGTGCTTAATCTTCTCCTCTGGATAAAGCATTCCATGAGTATTCTCTGTAGAAATGGTTTCACAGACATAGATTCCTTAACTCTGTTTTTATTCTGGAAAGGCTTTCTTCAATTACAACTGATAGTTTTGCTGGGTATAGTATAATGGGCTGGAATGTGTTCTTTCATGACTTGTATGACATTGTTTCATTCCCTTCTGGCTTTCATACTCTCCACTGAAAAATCAGCTGTTATTTTGATGGGTCTGACTTTATATGTGACTTGATCTTTCTATCTTACAGGTTTAAATATCTTTTCATTGTTCTGTACATTCAGTGTTTTCACTATTAGATGATGCATGGAGTTTTTTCTGGTCCTGTCTACTTGGCATTCTGTATGCCTCTTAAACATTGTTAGGTACCTTTGGTATCACTTTCCCTAGGTCTGGGAAAATTTCCAAGATTGTATTAAATATTTTCTTTGCCTTTGACCTGGGTTTCTTATCCTTCTTCTCGGCCTATGATTTGCAGTTTTCATCTTTTTATGGTGTCCCAGAGGTCTTTTATATTCCACCACTAGGTTATTTTTAGGTTTAGCATTTCCTTTGATTGAGCAATCCATTTCCCCAAACTTGTCTCCAAGATCTGACATTCTTTGTTCCATTTCTTCCATTTCCCTTGTGCTTCTTTCCTCTAAGTTTTTTGTTTGAGTTTCTGAGATTTTGATTTCAATGCTTAGATTGGCTTTTCTTCAGAGATTCTGTCTCTTTCTGGAATTCTAATTTCCTGTTTTAAATTGTTTTATTATTTTAATTCAACTATTGTGTTGTCACAGTCTTACTCAATCTTTTATTAGTATCTTCTTTGAGCTTCTTGAACATATTTATAATTGCTGTTTTGAAATCAATGTCTTATGCATACACTGGGGTGTCATCTGGACTTGTGTGGTGGTGTTTCTTGGTATGGGTAGTGATCTAGTTCTTGTTGAATATTTGTATCTTTGCTGTTTTCCCAACTTGTTGGGTTATGGCCTGATTAAGTAGTACTTGGTGTTCAGTTCTGGGACCACTTTATGTTGATGTACACATAGGGAAAAAGTAATGGACTCAGTTCAGATAGAGATAGGTGCAACATTTGAGTTAAGATTCTGGGATTGACCCTGCAGGTACTGGATTAGCAGAGTAAGATGAGAGCTGCTAGATAAACAGCTTGGCTGATAGGTTAGGCTGGGAGCAGACAGGTCTGGGGCACACAGAGCTCAAAAGGTGAGGTGCTAGGGAGTCTCGGGATGCAGCTCAGGGTTGCAAGTCCAGGGTAGGCTGTAGGGACATGTAGATAGAGCTTGGGAAAGGACGCCTGCGACCGAGGACACCTGAAGACATAGACACAGGCTGGGAAAGGACACCTGTGACTGAGGACACCCGAGGACATAGACACAGGCTGGGAAAGGACACCTGTGACTGAGGACACCCGAGGACATAGACACAGGCTGGGAAAGGACACCTGTGACTGAGGACACCCGAGGACATAGGCACAGGCTGGGAAAGGACACCTGCGACCGAGGACACCTGAGGACATAGACACAGGCTGGGAAAGGACACCTGTGACTGAGGATACCCGAGGACATAGACACAGGCTGGGAAAGGACTCCTGCGACCAAGGATACCTGAGGGCTAAGATGCCAGGGCCCTAAGGAGTCTCAGGAACTGAGCTCAATGTCAACCACAAGTCTGGGTCTGCAAAGGATCCTGAGGATCCAAGCTGGCTGAGGGCTGAGATGGCCAAGGGGACTCACCCTGACAAGACTGGAGGTGTCTGCAGATCTGGGATGAGAAATTTTGTCTGTGACCCGAGGAAGCCTGAGAACTCAAATGGAGGGTGCTAGGGCCAAAAAATACATTTAAAATATTGTATTATTTTATTTTTATTTTATATGTATGAGTATATAGCCTGCCTGTGTATAAGTGCACCTGTGTTGGACAGTGCCCAAGGAGGTCAGAAGAAGGTGTCAAATCCTCTGAAACTGGAATTATGAATGGTTGTTAACTGCCATGTGGGTGCTGGGAATCAAACCAGTGTCCTCTGTAAGACCAGTCAATGCTCTTTACTGCTGAGACATCTCTTCAGCCCCCCCCCAAGACATGTTTTTCAGTATTTTTGAGACAGGGTCTCCCCGTATCCTCAGCTTGCCTGGAACTCACTCTGTAGACCAGGCTGGCCTTGAACTCACAGAGATCTGCCTGCTTCTGCCTCCCAAGTGCTAGGATTAAAGGCACATGGCACCACACCTGGCCCAAAAACACATTTTTAAGAGAAGAATGTGGCCTTCAGATCAGAATATTACATTCTAAAAAAAATATGTGAGGCCATAAAAATATATAGAAGAAAATCTATATGCCTATAAAATAAAATGCTATTTTTGTGTATCCATTTTCTAATTTTCGAATCATGAATTAAATCATCTTAAAGTATAACATAGTTATGATTGTATAACTTGCAGCTTTTAGCTTTTATATAATCACAAGGTGAGCACCCCAGGACACCTATTGAATTTGTTTCTTAATTTTAGGAAACTTTTGCATTCTAGATTAAGAATTTCAAATCTTTTCAAAAACACATATGTGGCTTTGCCATTGTCCTACCCTATTCTCACCTTTACAAGACAACCAGTGCCTTTGTGTATTTATCCACAGTCATAGACACACATGCACCCCCTCTATATGTGCTGTCTTCTAAATACAGTTTCCAGAACACAATGGCAAAACTCAAATGCTCATGCTTTGTTGGAGGTGCCATACAAGAAAACATATGGAGATAAAACGAAATGTAAAGTGGTGGTGTGGTTGGGTCTAAAAGACACAGTTGATAGGCCAGTTTGCTGAGCGTCTCTTAGACGGACCGTAGGGGCCATTAGCCACTAGCAGTTCTTCAGATCCCTTGTGGATACGTTCCCTGTGGTAGCTAGATCCGGGACCTTAAACATGAAGTCATTGGATTCAAAGCCATAGAAGAAGACTGAGCCCCCAAAGGGCCTGGTAGGCATGTAGGGGATGGCCTGGATAGAGGGTGACACTTTCCTTCAGGGCTTGTAGTTAGTTAGAATCAAGTGACCCAGAGAGGACTGAGGCAGAGGGAATCTGAAGGAAAAATATACACCCACTATCTCCTTGCCCTCGGCCATTTTCCCTTTATCTCCTGCCGTGTTCCCACTTGCCCGGGGTTGAAGGTACATTGCTTTCTTCTTGGTTCTTTGAATTCATCATGATCTCTCTCTCTCTCTCTCTCTCTCTCTCTCTCTCTCTCTCTCCCCGAACTGTTCTCTTTGGACCATGTTAGTGTCTTTCCATTTTCAAGAACCAGGCTCTAAACACCTTCCGGTTTGCAGCTGTGATTCCTTCTTCTGAGAAGCTTTCCAGATAACCCCTTCTCTTCTTCTTCCCCAAGTCTAGGTCATTGAACTGCCCTCTCTCTTTCCTTCATGCATTTAGTCTGTACCCATGAGTGATGTTTAACTCACATTTATTTCCCCAGCTAGACCAAAAGCTCCTTTCAGCAAGGCACTTGTCTTTGCTATCTTTGATTTTTCACTTCCCTCAATTTCTGCCCAATACCTGATATCAAAGAAGGAACTCATGGAACACATGGACAGCTTCAGTATGAAAGAGGCATTGCATAGAAACTGTGCAAATGAAGGCCCTTGACATTTATTTTTTATTATTTTTAGTCACATGTATGTGTGTATATGTACGTATTGATGGATATACGTGCATGTAAGTGCAGGTGCCTACAGAGGCATTCAGTTACCTGAAGCTGGAGTTATAGCTGGTTGTGGGGCATCTGATGTAGATGCTAGAAATTGAACTCAGGTCCTCTGCAAGAACAGTATGTATTCTTAACTGCTGAGCCATCTCTCCAGCCTCAGGCTTAATTTTTGTTAGTGAAAATTTTCTCAATTGATTCACACCTTGGGTGGATGTTGGAACAGATGACCCAGAAGACTGGGCTGGGAGGATTTGCAATGAGCGCTCCATGTGGCCACCCTAACCAGGCCTATGATGCATTGCAGATCTCTTAATCCTATTCACTGGCACTACCCCTTTCCTTGTTGACTTTCCAACCCATGGAACATTTTCAAAGTTTCTGATGTCTCTTGCAAAAGAGTCAGGTCCACCGTGTTGGTCTTTCTTGTCCTTCTCTTGTTTCTGGTGGTTTGAGTTTGTGATCCAAGGACTGAGGCTAAATTTTTAATCAGTTTTGTTTATTCTACCCATTCCAATGCTGATACTCAAAGAGTGTGGGTGGGAAGCTCACAGAATATCGAGTTCAGACAAGGAAGGATGCTGAGTGGAGACAGGGAGGAGGCAGTCTGGAGGTAAAAGGAACTGAACCAGCAACACATCTTTAGCAAACCAAATCCAAGAGGCATCTGTAACTTCTCAGCAGCTGGAGCTCAGGTATCCCCGGATGAACAACCTCAGCGTTGCACAGTACGCTTTTGCTTTCCTGTGCTCAGCTTGTATAGAGAGCTAAGATCCTTAGGCCCGGCTTGTGGAGCAGTGTGTCTCTTTAAGAGGTTATTATTTTTGCAAAGTTCTAATGTTCACTGCCTATGGTTTGCCCGGGTGACTGCTTGTTAATACAGTTTCATTGTTGCCTAGGGAAAAAGAACCCCAGCGACCCACTCTAATAACTGCTTTCATGTGGGGCCTCGGCCTCTGGGTCTGTGTAGTATCCTTTACAAATGAGCAAAAGTGGCCACAGTTATATTAGGCAACATTACCAGAGGTCTATGATAAAATCTGCAGTCACTGCCAGGGACAGTGTGAACCCTGTCAGTCTGAGGATTAACTTTTCTGTAGCAACAGCTAAGGATTTTTTTTAAAGGTCTCACAGCGTGCCAGGCACCATGTGCTGGTGGTGGGAATGCAGAGTGGAGGAAATGCTTTACTATGCGTGATTTCCATTAGTTTCATAATAAATCTCCGCCTTGGATATTTTACTCCTGCTTTAACAAAGAGGAAGTTTTAGGTGGCATAGCCAAAGTTACACAGGTGACAGATATTAACCTCCAAGATTACCTACTTGGTACTAGGGTGCCTTTAAGATAACCTGGAAATGTAAAGCCAAGTGTCTTAAGGGTGGTGACCAAAACACTTATTGTTCCACAGAAACTAAGCATTTTTTTTCCCTACCTGAGATATTGCAAAGGGGATGAACAAGAAAAGGGTCCAGCGAAACTTTCATCTAAATTTTCTTTATGTTTTCTATGTAACATATAGGTGTTGGCAAACGTCGGGAGAAGTTAGGTAATTTTTGACTAGTCATTGCCATGTTTGTTTAGCTGCCTCCTGTCTTAAATTCCTGCACCGAAGATGAGCAAGGAATTTTTCCTTGTCTGACAGATTTCAACATCTACTCTAAATCCTTTAAGCAAAGGCCACTCCATGGTTTGTTGAAAGGGAGATAACTTAAAATGAAACAGACAAATGATCATACTTCCATCTATCAGCTCATTACAGTTCACAAAATTGAGATTTGGTAAATATGGGGAGCTGAAATATTCATATAAAGTCAAAAAAATCCCATGCAGTTATGAATATTAAGCACACACAAACTTCAAACTTGGCACCGAGTTCCCTGTTGGTCAAAGTAAAAATAGAAACATCATGTATATGATACCAACTTTCTTAAAAAATACTATAGAAAAATACAGGCTTTTAAAAATATTTTTTATTTTATTTTTATTTTATGTGTTTGAGTGTTTTGTCTGCAGGTATATATGTGTGTTCCATGTGCATGCTCGATGCCCTCAGAGGCCAGCAGAGGGCATCAGATTACCCGGAACTGGAGTTATAGGTGGTTGTGAGCTGTCATGTGGGTGCTGGGAACCAAACCCTCACTGCAAGAGAGCATACATAGCTCATAATGCTGAATCATCTCTCCTGCCCCCAAAGCTGTTTTTTGTTTTTGTTTTTGTTTTTGTTTTTGTTTTTGTTTTGAGATAAGTTCTTCTTATCTCAGGCTGGCTTCCAGCTTGCTACATAGCAGCCAAGGATGACTTGAATTTATAGTCCTCCAGCCAAAATTTGTCTGGCGCTGGGCTTGGTATGCCACCACACCTGCTTTATGTGGTGCTAAGGATGAACCTTAGAGCTGCATGGAAGCTCGGCAAGCACTCTACTCACTGAGCTACATCGCCAGCCTAGAAATAGAATTTCTCGAGGGAGACAGAGATTTCCTTGTTTCTTAGATCTGAAATCAATTTCTCTGGAGGATGGAGGACAGAAGGGCCACGTGGAGGCTGCTACCCTCATGCCTCGCCTACCCACTAACTGTAGTAGTATTCCAGTGGAAACTCCAGTACTGTGTGAAAGAACGTACCAATGCTCAGTCAGCTGAAAGAACTCGGCAGAAGGACCTACAGGTTGTGAGTCTTTGGTCCATATTTCTGGAGCTCCAGGGATTGCAGAATTAAAATTAAACAACAAACATGACTGACAGCAGTGAGATAACCCAGTGGGTAAAGGTGCTTGCTGCCAGGCCTGACAACTTGAGTTCCTTCCCCCATTTCACATAGTGGAAGGAGAGAACTGACTCCTGCAGTTGTCCTCTGACTCTACATATGTGTTGTAATATGCACGTAGCCCTCACAATGAAGAAATAAGTGCAACAAAAATTTTAGTAAGAGGATGAAAAAATATGTCTTTTCATTGATCTTCTGTAGACAGCATACTTATCCATAAAACTTTCTATATTTAGATATGATTTGCTCCTCCAATTTTTCTGTGTTGGATACTTAGTCTTCAGTATAGTGATGCGGGGGAGTACTGGGACCTAGTGGGAGGTGGTCCTGGACAAAGAGAGGGCTGTTATGCGACAGCAAAGCTGGCCCCTCCCTGTTGCTGGCATTCTCTCTTTCCATGTGCTCCTTTTCCCTGACCCATTAGATTCTACAATGTGATACCACCCACCATGAGGACCTCACAAAGTCCAAGCACACTACTACTACTCAACCTTGGACTTTTAATCCCTAAACTACAAGTTAAATAGGTCTTGTACATATATAAAATTCTTCTCCTTAAATATTTTGTTGTAGTCATGGAAAATGGGCTATGATCAAGCCTGAATCAAAAATTAGGTAATGGGGTCTAGTGAGGTGGCTCAGTGGTTAAGATTAGTTACTGCTGGGGCTGGAGAGATAGCCTAGCAGTTAAGAGCGCCGACCGCTCTTGCAGAGGACCTGGGTTCAATCCCCAGCACCCACATGGCAGTTGAGAACCGTCTGTAACTCCAATTCCAGTAGAACTCCAATTCCAGGGGAATCCAATACCCTCTTCTGACCTCCGTGGCATGGCATGACATGGGTGCACAGACCTGCATGCAGACAGTACATTCATATACATAAAAAATAAAAAAAAAATTAAAAAAGATTACTTACTGCTTTTATAGAGGACCTGAGTTCAGTTCCCAGCATCTAAATGGTAGCTCATAACTGCTTGTAACTCCAGTTCCAGGGGATCTGAGGCTCTCTTCTGGTCTTCTCAGGCTTCTGCCTATATATGGTGCACATAAATTCATGCACACATACATTAAAAGTTGGACAAAAAGTTGGAATGTAAACTCATACAGCCACTATGGAAAGCAGTGTGGAGAACCCTTGGAAGACTTGGAATGAACTTGCCACCTGACCCAGCTATACAACTCCTGGGCATGTACCCACAAGACTCACCCCACCGCAGAGATACATGCACAGCCATGTTTATTGCAGCTCTCTTCACAATAGCAAGGAGCTGGAACCAACCCAAGTGCCCCTCAGCTGATGAGTGGATAGAGAAAATGTGGTACAGCTACACAATGGAGTTCTATGCAGCGGTAAAGAAGGACGACATCATGAGCTTTGCAGGTAAATGGCTGGAGCTAGAAGATACCATGCTGAGTGAAGTAACACAGTCCCAGAAAAACAAACGACAAATGGTATCCCTCATTTGTGGATGGTAGCACCAATTACCTAATTGTATGGCAAACTGAGCAACGTTAATGTGATCTGAAAACAACTGTGCTGTTATATTGTGAGTCCTTAAAATACAATACACAAACGACCATTTGAAGGTGTATAATAACAAATGTAGCCTCGAATATTTCTTCTAGAGATGTTTAAAAGAAGCAATCTGGTTGAAAATGGAGGTACTGGGTATATGACTGACTTTATTCAATTTTTGCCAAACTTTCCTGGTTTGGGAACTTAAATTCCTGCATCTTTATTCTCTTGCATCTCCCTGGCTCAGGGACAGTGCATCACTGTAAAGTTAGGGAAGGAGATTCAAAGCTCCATCTGCAGGGCAAGCACACTGTAGTCGTTATGCACTGTATTTATTTAGGAATGCCTCTGGACAAACAGATGCAGCCTCCCCAGAGCCAGGGCTGGTGCTCTGTGCTGATAGGGCTGTGCTTAACCTGTCTGGTGAGTACTGAGCTGTTACTTACACAAGATGATCAAATGGTCAAGCGTCCATCTGACTCGGTCCCAGAAGGGGTGTGGGAATCCCAAGGCACAAGAAGCACACAGTGTTTCCTTCCCTGAGAGTCTTTTTAAAATTAAGACCACAGTTGAGTTTGAGAACGGCATGTAAGCTGTGAAGCGAGCCGACCCAAGTCTTGGCTTTGCTCTGATTAGCTATGGGATTGTGGGATTTCAAGATGTTCACTTAACTCCTGGGAGACTTAGTTTTCTCATCTGTAAAGTGGCCACAGGGATATTCTGAAAATTAACTGAGATACTTAGAGGTTCCTGGCCTAGTGCCTAGCTCAGTAACTATTTGTTTCCTGCTCCTTTTCCCCTTCCCCATCTAGAATGAGTGGAGCTCTGCCTGCAGGTGGAGAGTTGAACCAAAACAGAATTGTTCCTTAGTTAGAGCTCAAAGGTTGTGATATTCCCACTGCAACAAATGATGAATGGAGAACTGTGCCTCTTAGGCCCCATTTGGTTTGTCTGTTTGTAAAAGACAGGATTTTGCAGAGTACTTAGAGATGCTAAGTATTAGTTCAGCCATACCTAAAGCTTGGACTCCAGAATTTTTCTTCAGCCAATAAAATGATGTTTTTCTTTCCGTCTCCTTCTCTCTTCTCCTTTCTTCTTCTCTCTTGTATTCTCCTCTCCTCCATTTTCTACCATTCCCTTCTCCTTCCTTCCCTCCTATCCCCTGAACCATCTTCCTTTCCATTCTTGCCTCTTATGGTGTTAAATTTATTAACTGTGAGCTCTTGGATACGTTATTTTCCTTGAGGAGACCCCATGTCCTTATCTATAAAACCAAAGGGAAAAGCTATCTGTTAGTGGAGCTCCTGACAGCTCTAGTGTTCTGAGATAGTAGGAATCATTCTTTTATTCAGTTATCGATTTTTTTTTAAACTTGTGTTGAGCACCAACCATAAATAAAGCAGCTACAGTGACTACAGCTACAGTCATAAACAAGCAAGGCAAACTTCTGCTTGTGTGAAGTTTACATACCAGTGAAGGGACTGAACCACATCACACAACACACTACAAATATATATATATATATTTCATATATATGTATATATGAATTATATATACATATATATAATATATATAATTTATGTAATATAATATATGAAAGCAGAAATCAAAGCAGGGTGCAGAGATAAGGGGTGACAGGGATGGTATGGGAAAGGAGGAGGAAGAATGGTGATACTGTGTGAGATGTGGCTAGGATAGTTCTCCCTTGGGAAGTGAATATGGGAAGAGGTCAGAATGAAGCAAAGAATAGGCTATACCAACATCTTTGGAAGAGTGCTTTGAGCTGAGAAACAGGCTAAAGATTGGAGAATGTATGCACTGACAAGGACTACTAAGGAGGCTGTTGTGGCCCTGGGTTGTACTTGTCAGAGGAAAGCAGTAAACAGTGGAGTGAACAGAGTGACTGGGCTTGATATAGAACAACTTTCTACCCAGCATGAATGCTCCTGTCAAACTTAGAGCAGGATCAAAGGCCACCAAGTCTCCAACATGATCGATCCCCAGGTGCTGGCTCTTCGCACTCACTCTTTTTACCACACTGGGTGGTTCAACTTCATACCCAAAGAGTTCAATCCTCAGAGATCGTTTGCAAAACCAGCACATGCGTGCTATGCTGCCATAGTGGCTGGTTTGTTATTCCCAGTTTTCATGAGGAAACATGCTTATCCTGAGCTTCTTTTAACATGGCCTTCTGTTTGGGCTCATCCTACAGGTTTAGAGTCATGCAGTATGTGTAATAAGAAAATGAACAGTGATGTCAAAAATGGAATACAGATGGAAAGCAAATTTCAAGGAAGTAGAAACCCTACATGTCTTAATGCACCCATGGAATTTCTGCTAATTATCTGTCCCTGTTTTAAGATCATCTGTTACAGCCTAGTTTTCTGTTATGTAAGGGGGGAAATTGCCTGGTAAATCTGCACTGATCATGGGCCATTTTAGGCTGAGATTTCTCAAGGTTTAACTTTTGTTTTTCAATTATTTGGTGATACATAAGGGACCATGGCCAAGCCCTCCTAAGTCCTGCTAAATCCATCGAAAATCAACACCCTGTTGGTCAGAGTATATCCAGAAGAGATTGATAGAATATTTCTGTCCATGGGAGTGATGGCCTCCTTTTTCTATTATTCTCCAAGGATCTGGCAGGGTCCAGAACGAGCCACTTGGGTCCTGACATACTTGAAACCATCCCTAATCCACTCATGTTCTGGAATTCCGGGCTGAACAAGAGAATGTTAATTCATTCTGGAGTGGCTGCAAGGTTCTAGGAATGATGCCAGGTGCTTTCTGTATAGATCAACTCCTTGAATCTTGGCACAAAGTAAATGAGGATGCAGCAATCCTCGCTTTTCAGGTGAAGCTGGCAAGGCTCAGGTGTAACCCCCATGTCTTGTTGCTGGCAGACGGAGAGGGCCAGATGTTTTCCTTTCGCTGTCTCCCCCAGAAGGGTCACCCTGCCGCCATTGTGCCAGGAACCTCGCTCCTTGTCACGTAGGGAGTCTGGCAACTTGACCAGTGTTCTTCCCTCTTCATATGCCAGCTGGATTGGAATGGAGGTTTGGGGGACGAGATGGAAGAGGAGAACCTGTTTTTTCAGACAATGGGTTTTAAATAAAGGAAAGATGGCCTTGACACCAGAGCTGTACCAGCCTCCCCAAGCCAAAGAAGGAAGAGTGTTGCGCAACACTCACGTCAGCTGCCCATCCCGTCTCTCAGCCTTGCAACCCCTCACCCCTCACCAGAACTTGCCAGAGTCTCTGGAGGGATGGGCCTTCCTTCTGCATCCTCAGCATCTGCACATCCCTGCGTATTCTTCCTTTCCATAGAATTTCAGGAGCCCCAGTCAGTTGCTGTGGCCTGGTCCCCCAGCACTGGGGTGGCTCTTGAGCATTAGTTTTTTTTTGTTTTTTTTTTTAATTAATTATTTATTTATTTCTGTATGTGTATGAATGTACTGTCTGCATGCAAGTTTGTGCACCTTTGTCGTGCAATGCCGCGGAGGTCAGAAGAGGGTGTCGGATTTCCCTGGAACTGGAGTTCTCCTGGAATTGGAGTTTCAGACGGTTCTCGGCCGCCATGTGGGTGCTGGGGATCGAACCCGGGTCATCTGCAAGAGCGGTCTGCGCTCTTAACCGCTAGGCCATCTCTCCAGCCCTGAGCATTAGTTTTTTTTTTTTTTAACACAGATGTTTTATTAGCCAACATTCTTTGTTGTTGGGTTTTAGCAGCACTGCCCCCCCCCCATCCCCTGCCACAGTAAGGATGAGTTTGGTGCTCTGCTACTTTGGAGGAGTGGTGAGTTGCTCCTGCTACCCTGAATTCATTACTTTGCCTTGGAGACCCCCCAGCCCCACACCATCTGTTGCTGAGTAGTCAGCTGGTGTCATCGCCATCTTCCCGGATCCATAAGCGCTCACTGACACACTGGAAACTGGATTCATGGTGAACATGAACCTGGATCATCTCTGAATTTTTGCCTCTTTGAGATCCCTCTGATATTGACAAATGGAGCAGGGGATGCCATGGCAGTGACAGCTCCCACAGAGAGTGTGTATTAGCCTTGGCATCATCGTCTTCCTCCCCAACAGCCTTGGACACTGGAGAGGAGATTGAATGTTATAACCGTGTCTTTTATTCCTTGTGATTTTCCAGTTGTGCCCACTTCTTAAGGCTGTGAGGAGACTCTGAATATAAACAGATGCCCCAGTGCACGGCTGGGGTCTGTGCACAGCTGGGGTCCCATGCATGGCCGGGGTCTGGTGGTGGCATACGGCTCAGGCATTTGGACAATGTTGAGAAATGATCAGGTTTTCTCATGAACACAGAAAATCACTTTGGTTTTGCAACAAATATGGGTTTGGGAATAGGAATAACTTACAATATATGATGGGTTGGTGTGTATGAGGTAATTAATATTAATGGGCTCTGTTTCCTAGAAATTTAGAACAGGGGATATTGGTATTTTGACCTGGAGATAGGCTTCATAGAATAGGTGAGTAGAAGCCGGGCGTGGTGGTGCACGCCTTTAATCCTAGCACTTGGGAGGCAGAGGCAGGTGGATGTCTGTGAGTTCAAGGCCAACCTGTTCTACAGAGTGAGCTCCAGGCCAGCTGGGACTAAAAAAAAGGGAGACCCTGTCTCAAAAAATACTAAAAAATACAAAAAAAAAAAAAAGAATAGGTGAGTAGAACTATTTTTAAATTGTATTCATTCTTATGAAACCAAATATCCAGTCACAAGAAACAGATAAAGCAGGCCAGCATCTCCCAGTGTCGTTTATACATTTCTGTGTAATGGAATGGAAGAGCCTATCACAATCATTATATATTATGGCCATTGATCTTATCAGGAAGTATGATTTTTTTATACTGCAAAATATTAGCCTCTGATATTCTTTCCTTCATTTTTCTTAACTTACCCATTTATTTAACACATTTTATCAAACGTATTCTATGTGGGAGTGCTGAAAATCTAGATGAGTACTAAATGTAACATTTGTTGTCCAAAAGATCACCATTTCTGGGGAAAGATGTTGATATGGCATTCATCATACAGAGATTCCCAAGTGAGTGTGACGTGAGCCAGAGTGATAGCACTTGGAAGAGATCTGCTGTTGGGATGAGTCAGTAATGGCTTGGTGAAGGAGGGCAGCCTTCTGAGAAGAGGGAGATTAAGATGGTCTTTGGAAAAGAGAAAAAAAAAAACATGGAGGAGGGAAGTGTGGCTTCTGTTGGACAATTAGAAGTTCACATTTAGGGTTCAAGCTAAAGTTGGTATGATGCTCATCTTTCTGTCATTACAGAAAATGAATGAGACAATAAACTTATTTCCCCCCCCCTTTTTTTTTGTATGTGTACGAATGTACTGTCTGCATGTAGGTTTGTGCACCCATGTCGTGCAATGCCGCGGAGGTCAGAAGAAGGTGTCAGATTCCCCTGGAACTGGAGTTCTCCTGGAATCGGAGTTACAAACGGTTCTTAGCTGCCATGTGGGTGCTGGGGATCGAACCCAGGTCCTCTGCAAGAGCAGTCGGTGCTCTTAATTGCTAGGCTATCTCTCCAGCCCTGAGACAGTAAACTTATAAGAAAGATAGATTTACACTAGGTGTGGTAGTACACTAGGTGTGGAGGCAGAGGAAAGTGGAGCTCTGTGAGTTTAAGGCCAGCCCAGTCTACACAGTAAATTCCAGGTCAGCTAGGACTACATAGTAAAACTGTTTAAAAAAATGATAGGTTTGTTTTGGTTCACAGTTTCAGGGATTTCAGATCATGGTCACTTGTCAATAACCTGTTGGGCCTTTTAAGATAGAAGCATGTGGTAGAAAAAGTAATGAATCTCATGGTTCGTGAGAAGCAAAGACAGAGAGTAAAGGACTTGAAGCTCAAGATCCCCTTCAAGATCATGCCTCTAATGATCTAACCTTCTTTTCACTAGGCTCTACTTCTTAAAGGTCTGACACCTCCTTACAGTGGCCTAGGCTGACAACACAGTCTTGAGCATATGAGCCTTTGGGGCAACATCCACAATATCTGGAAGAAGAGGTAAGAGCAGTTGTGTCAGACCTTGAATCATCATGCTTTGGGCATTTAGATGTTATCTTGGAGGAAGGAGCCTCTGAAGGTTCTTGAGAAGAGATGTGAAGGAGAATGATGGCTTAGAAAGGATGCCAGTTTGATAGGTGTTCCCAGGAGAGCCTGGAAAGGGGCATGTGACAGGTAGCATGGAGATAAGGCAGGCCACCACTGCCACGGTCCTGGGATGAGATGAGGAGGACCCGAACACCATTGGAGAGAGGGAGAGGTTTTATATAAGAAGGAATTAAGCTGATGTATTAGGGACAGGAATAATGGCTGACATTTTTAGTGTCTTTTCCATGTGTGTGGCAAATTGCTAAATTCTTTATTTAATCTTCATAGAAACTCTGTGAAGTAGAAGCTCTTATTAGCCATGTTCAGATGGGAAAACAGGTGCAGAAGGATCAAATAACCTGACCAATGTTACATTGTAAGATTTCAACCTTCATCACTCCTGACTTTTACCTGCTGGGTGTGTGTTCCTGCTTGACTGTTGAGGGGATCCAGGAAAAGTGTGGACAAATAATAAGTAACTTTTAAAAATATATTAGGAATGTGACACTTTAAAATAGCTTTTTATTTCTATTCTTTGGAGGGTATGGGTTAGATAGGTAGTGTGAGATATAATCAAATAGATTTCCATATGGAAAAAGACAGCTCTATATAGATAAAATGAAGTTCATTAAAAATATTAAAAATATCCCATCTTAAAATAGACGCAAAATTCAGAAACACAATTCCTGTTGTTTATCTTAATTCTTTTTATGTACATGTTCTCACACTTAAACATTATATGATTTGAGTCTGCTTATATGTGACCCCTGGGTCCTCTACAAGAACATCCAGTGCTCTTAACCACTAAACCATATTTCTAGCCCCTATTATGGTATTTTTAAAAAGTGATTCTTAGGCTGGAGAGATGGCCTAGCAGTTAAGAGTGCCGACCGCTCTTACAGAGGACCCGGGTTCAATCCCCAGCACCCACATGGCGGCTGAGAACCGTCTGAAGCTCCAATTCCAGGAGAACTCCAGTTCCAGGGGAATCCGAGACCCTCTTCTGAACTCTGCGGCGTTGCACGACACGGGTGCACAGACTTGCATGCAGACAGTACATTCATACACATACAGAAATAAATAAAAATTAATAAAAAAAAATTTTTAAAAAGTGATTCTTAGGGCTGGAGAGATGGCTCAGCCGTTAAGAGCACTGACTCCTCTTGCAGAGAACCTGGGTTTGACTCCCAGCACCCACATGGTGACAACCATCTGTAACTCCAGCTCCAGGGCATCCAACACCCTCTTCTGTCCTCCACGGGCATTGTACTATATGGGTGCATTTACAAACCTGCAGGCAATAGATTCATGCACATAAGATAAAAATAATAAATAAAGCCGGGCGTGGTGGCGCACTTGGGAGCCAGAGGCAGGCGGATCTTTGAGGCCAGCCTGGTCTACAGAGTGAGTTCCAGGATAGCTGGGGCTACAGGGAGACCCTGTCTCGAAAAGACCAAAATAATAATAATAATAATAATAATAATAATAAAATATTTTAAGTGACTCTTAGAGCAATTCTCTGTAAGTTCAACTAAATCATCTAAGCTTTGAAGGCAGCTTGTCAGCTGTCCAGTAATAACAATAAATTATATTTGATGACTTTAAAATAAAAGAAAGAAGAAGAAATGTCTCTGGCTGTATTATAACAAAACTTCATAAAAATTAACAGTAAGCAGGTACCACCTCCAAGGAGAGACCCTACCAGAGATTTTCTCCTTGGGTGAGGTCACATGGCCAGGTAGATCAAGGTTTCCAGCTTCCTACATCTTGTTTTCATCCTCTGCACTATCTTCTATAATATATATTTACCCCAAAGGCTTAGTCTTGTATGGTTGGCCAAGATCTATCAATCACGCACTGGATAAAAGCATTACATTACTTATTGACAGAGAGTGGTATAGAAACATGCACAAGGAATGCCAGCATCCCGACTGGCATGGGTGTTAGCCCAGCCACTGAGTTTCTGTGAAGCAAGAGCACTTCTGGGTTTGATTTCTGTACAGGAAAGTTATTTTTCTTGTAGTCAGTGAACTTACATCAAAGTCTCATCTGTGATTATCAACTCCTTAGTAATTTCCCAAAACGTCATTCCTGTCACAGGGCACAGATGAAAAAGAATAGGTGAAAGCACAGGAAAAATTCAGTTCCCATCAAGAGAAAACAACAGAAAGAATTCTGGATTAGTCAGGCTAGACCAAAAAGCGAAATCAGAGACAGGGTATATGGCCACAAAGTTATTCAACATGGTACCTAGTATAAAGATACTTGAGAAATTTGGTTTCCATTTCCCACGCCAAATCCAAGCAATTCTGTGTTAATTCTGCCTCTGAGTATCATAGTAGTGTTGTGTGCTTGAACTAGAGAGTGAAGCCCCAATTTCATCAAGTCTGTGGAACATTTCTTTCTCCAGTTTATTTCCTAAAACTGAACTACCATGAGCCATGCTTTGTTTTCTGCCTTTCCAATCTCTGGATAACACCGTTAGGGCTGAGGGTGTTGGGGGGGGCAAAAATGGGCAAAAGAGATGCCATTTAGGGCTCTGCCAACAATAATGTGAAACATCTCTATTTGGGAAAGAGAAACATTGTGCTGTCCATACAACACTTACAAAAGCATGAAGGAGGGTGAAGGGAGGGCACATTGGGATTTTTCTGATCAGCTCAACTGTGTCCACTACATGAACAGAAATAATAAGCCCTCTATGCTTCACAAGCTTGTATTTGCCTTAAGCTCAAGCTGGACAAATTTTGCCAAATTATGTGTTGTTCAGCTTAGGCTGCCCAGAGAACACTAAGCTAATTTTTCAAGTTAACTATGCCGTATTTATAAGATTTCTGTTATTATAACCAGGAGTTATCAACAGAGAAAGGGAAATAAACACATAATTTTTTTAAAAGCCAAAACTACAGCCACTTTTCACTTCCAGCTTGATTCAAAGTTAAAGTTATCCAAGTCCCTGTGTAACTGGAGTTACAGATGGTTGTTTGTCACCATGTGGGTTCTGGGAGTCAAGCCCAGGTTCTCTGCAAGAGGAGTCAGTGCTCTTAACTGCTGAGCCATCTCTCCAGCCCTAAGAATCACTTTTTTTTTAATTTTTTTTTTTATTTTTGGTCTTTTCGAGACAGGGTCTCCCTGTAGCCCCAGCTGTCCTGGAACTCATTCTGTAGACCAGGCTGGCTTTGAACTCACAAAGATCCACCTGCCTCTGCCTCCCAAGTGCTAGGATTAAAGGTGTGCGCCGCCACGCCCGGCTTAAGAATCACTTTTTAAAAATACCATAATAGGGGCTAGAGAGATGGTTTAGTGTTTAAGAACACTGGATGCTCTTGTAGAGGGCCCAGGTTTGGTTCCCAGCACCCACACGGCAGTTAACAACAATCTGTAACTCTAGTTCTAGGAGATCTGATGTCCTCTTTTAACTTCTTTTTTTTTTTTTAATTTTATTTATTTCTGTATGTGTATGAATGTACTGTCTGCATGCAAGTCTGTGCACCCGTGTCGTGCAATGCCGCGG
>VZQC01001447.1:946818-976261 GCA_009823505.1 Rhizomys pruinosus
GCTCCCCAACTGTAAATTGGAGACAACTATTGTAGAGGTAATCTCTTATAAAACCGGTAAAACTGCTTTCTTTAATTGACTACTAGACATGGGAACTGTGGAAGGGATTACTCTCTGTTCAGAACCAAATATAATACTAAAGTCCTAGGGCTATGCACTCAGGCAAAATATATTAATACAGGAGCTCTGACATCAGCAATGGATTGTTCTACCAGGTGGATGTTGGCCAGGGGATCCAAGGCCCCACAAAAGGTAAGGGCTCCTTGCCTCTAAGTTGGGATACCTACAGGAGGAGAGGCAATAAGACCCTGCTGCCGAAGACCTGACGTTAACATGGGAGGGATGTATTGAGACCACACATGCAAGTGTACAGATGGCCTCTGGAATGCCAGAGAGTGTTACCAAAGGCCACTAAACCAATAAAGCAAATATGGGTCTCCCTGAGTCAAGCAAGACTCCACCGTCAGCACCAGCTACACCTCACCTGCCTGGAAATACTGTGCAGCAGAGGCAGCCATGTGCCTGTATATCCCAAATCTAATTGGCTATTGGCTCTCCCCTTGGAGAAATAACCCATGGCTGATGCCACAAGCTTACATCCTCTACAGGTTAGGAGATGTTATAAGCCACAGTAAGACCCTGTCATATTTAACAGGGGGGAAAATTGTAATTCATGGATTAACATATCCAAACATGTGTCTATGCTAAAGTAACCCACCATAACTATTAGTGCTGCTTAAATACCTATATATCTAATTGCTTGTTCTTCATTAGTAGGATCGAAAGGCTATTCCTGGACAAACTGTCAGCCAATGAAAGGAAACAGCCAGACTTGGTTGCTTTCTTAGGTTTCTTCGAACTTCCGCATCACATCTTAGGGAGTAGTTGAGGTTGACCTAGGAATCTAGGAGGGTTGAGTTTTTCTTTTAGGTTGGTCAGTTGAGGTGATTGGGGTCAGAATCTTGGTGTCTTTACTTCACAGCCATGATAACTTTGGGAGAAACAAGATTAGATGTCAAAATCCATGGTTTTATGATTGTTTCTTTTTCTTTTCTTGTTTATTTATTTATTTTTTTATGTGTATGAGTGTACTGTCTGCATGTAGGTTGGTGCACCCGTGTTGTACAATGCTGAGGAGGTCAGAAGAGGACGTCTGATTCCCCTGGGACTGGAGTTAAAGATGATTCTTAGCCACCATGTGGGTGCTGGAGATCGAAACCAAATCCTCTGCAAGAGCAGTCGGTGCTCTTAACCTCTAGGCCATCTCTCCAGCCCCTCTTTTTCTTTTCTTAAACCCTTTCACTGAACCAAAATTGCTCAGAAATGTACTATTTTCTTCTTGTTAGTAAAAAGGCAGAGCCATTTATTTTTCTAATCTATCTTGGGAATTTAAAGAAAGTGAAAATGTTTCCAGTGGGGCCGGAGAGATGACTCACTGGTTAAGTAAGAGTGTTTCTCTTACAGATAACCTGAGTTTGGTTCCCAGCACCACACAGGGAGGTTTACAACCACCTGTAACTTCTTCTTCAATGCATCTGACACTTTCTTCTGGACTCAGTGGTACCTGCATTGAATATACTTATAGACACACATGAATTAATTTATTTAATTAAAAATAAAAAAAAATTAATAAAAACTTTATAGTTTTTATTAATTAAAGTTTTTTATTAAAGTTAATAAAATACATTTAAAGTTTAATAATTTATTAAAGTTAATAAAATAAAAATTAAAGTTTCGTTAATTAAAGTTTCAAAATGGGTTAAATTAACTTGGGACAGCACAATCGCTTTGTTATTATAAAGGGTGATGGCCAATCTTTGTTGTTAACTTGACAAACTTAAGAAGAGGAAACTTAGCCAGCATGGTGGAGCGCACATTTAATCCCAGCACTCAGGAGGTAGAGGTGGCTGGATCTCTGTGAGTTCAAGTCCAGCCTGGACTACAGAGTGAGCTTCAGGACAGCTGGTATTAAAAGGGAGACCCTGCCTCAAAAAAAAAAAAAAAAAACCAAAAAAAACCAAAAAAAACACCAAAAAAAGGAAAAAACTAAAAAAGAAGAGGAAATTTCAATTGGTGAATTTCCTCTGTCAAATTAGCTTGTGGACATGTCTGTTCTGCATTTTCCTGATTGCTAATTGATGTAGGAGGGCCCAGTCCACTGTGGGTGTTACCATTCTTAGGCAGATGGGGCTGGGCTAAGAAACGTCTCTGCTTCTGTTTCTGCCTCTGCTTCCCTCATTGATGGCTTATGACATGTAAGCTGAAATAAGTCCTTTCCTGTCCACCTTGCTTTTGGTCAGAATGATATTCATCATTACAATAGAGACTAAACTAGAACACATAGCATTTGTCTACATCATGAGTAGACATTGAGTGATGAGGGGTTTGCCCATTGTTAAAGGCCCTAATACCTAAACCAAAGGAATGATTTATAATTTGTTGACTCTGCTCATCCTTCATTAGAAAAACACTAAAACAATGGAGGAAATAGGAAAGAAATACAAACTTCATTTCATATAAGCTGTACAATAAGTTCCTAACATACAAAATGGTATGTGAAATGGAACTGGCAGGTACATCACATGTGTATGTTTGTGTGTGCATGTGTTCACATATACAGTGGAATGAAAAGTGGGGGACCCTTATTGAGGGACCCCAGCCTGGACTATATGGTGTATATATGAGAGCTCTGGGGTTAAAGGACTTTGGTATGGAGATGGACTGTGTGCCTGCCAGAGTTCTTTTGTGGCCTGTGTTTGTTGGCTGAAGGAAGAACAGTCAGCTTCCCTTGTGAGTTTGAAGGGAGGAAATCTGACCTGGACCTACTTTGTCTTCATTACAGCTGTTACAGAAACCGAATCTTAAGAGCACCTAAGGGGGCAGAAACAGCTGCACGATGGGTCTCTGAGATGATGGCAGATGGCACCAGATCTAGCCCAAGGCCAACCCCCCAACCTCCTTTCCCTTCTTTTGGCCAAGAACACTTGGCACTAGAATGTACCTTGTTTTCCCAAAGGAACACCTGTCTAATGACTTGATTGCCCTACAGTCTGGGGAAAAGAGTCTTATTTCTGTGGCAACTTAATTCTACTAAAATTTCCCTTTTATGGGCCACCTTAAAGCAAGGATCATGAAGATGTCAAGCCACCCACTAAATTTAATTATTTTTCAAGCGACATAGACTCAAAGAGATCTGCTTTCACCTCACCTTCTTACCCTCCCAAATAGTAGCTATATATGGACTATGGGATTTCCCAGGGAGTCAGTTTTCTGGGAGAAGACTCTTGCTATACTAGCAACCTTGGCATTAGAATTCATTTCAGCATTGGCACTCCAGGGGAACTTTCCATATACTCCACCTCCCAAGCATAGTGCACACTTTTAAAACTCTCAAAGACATTATTTATAACAGTGTCTGACAAATGGTGGCATCGCACCAAAATGCGTAGCCATGGATTTTCTTCTTGTTGGCTCCACTTAAAATTCAGAGCCTCCCAGCCACATGGCAGTCTTACTCCCTACATAAGCCAAAAACTTTCATCAGACTGATACAGCCTGAAGAAAGCAAGCATTGAGGTCCTCATTTCCACAAGTAGGTGGTCGATACACATTTATTCAATCAACCATTTTTTATTTTTAATTAGTAATTGAAGAGTATCGAGAGAGGCATTTTAAGAAAAGCAAACTACTGTGGGAATGGAACCCCCTTTTAATTAGCTCTTTATATCTGAGCAGTATGTTGTCAAATTGAAATCTTCTAAAAGGATAGTTCCCAGGGCTGGCAAAAGGTTGAGATATGGGTATATTCCAGCATTGCCAATAGGAACACAAATTATTATAGGCTTCTGAAGCAAAGTATTGGGGACTGTAAATAATGTAATGCCTCATTTTCAGGATTTATACAAAATATAGACGAGGACAGTGCAAGACTTTTCATCTTCTAAAATGAAAAAATTTTTAAAGTAGGCCAATTGAAAGGGTAGGCAGATGGGTTTTGACATCCACACATTATTTTTGAAGACTACTAGCATAGAAAGCAATGCTTTCCTAATATCAAGTTAAGTAGAGAAAAATCAGGACTGCAATGAGAATTAACTACAAATTTGGTAAATTAACTACAAATTTGGTAAAAAAAACTACAAATTGGTAAATATACACAGAGGGAGAAAGAGGTCACTGATACCTTTTGGCTCTTATCTGACAGGTGGGATTATGGAAATTGTTCTTTGCATTCACTATTCACCAAATTTTGAACAACAAATATGAATTACATATTTTTTTATGAAACACTTTAATAATTAAAATATTCATAAAAATAATTTTGCCTGAAGAACTGATAAATCATAAAAGGGTGTATATAAACAAACATAATATGATTTAATTTAATGGGGCCATTTTTTATCTATAAAAGTTCAGGTTACTGGGCTGGAGAGATGGCCTAGCGGTTAAGAGCACCGACCGCTCTTACAGAGGACCCGGGTTTGATGCCCAGCACCCACATGGCGGTCGAGAACCGTCTGAAACTCCAGTTCCAGGAGAACTCCAGTTCCAGGGGAGTCCGACACCCTCTTCTGACCTCCGCGGCATTGCATGACACGGGTGCACAGACCTGCATGCAGATGGTACATTCATACACATACAGAAATAAATTTAAAAAAAATTTCATTTGCACAGCGGCAGGTCTTGCCAATTGGATCCTTTCCAGAAAACAATCTGCTAAGTCTGACAGTCGGAAGAAATGCCAGGCTGCTGAGCGAGGAGAGGCTGGGTTTTTTTAAGGGTTTATTTTTCATCCAGGTCCTTTGTGAGCAATGNCCGACACCCTCTTCTGACCTCCGCGGCATTGCATGACACGGGTGCACAAACTTGCATGCAGACAGTACATTCATACACATACAGAAATAAATAAAATTAAAAAAAAAAGTTCAGGTTACTTATAAAAAATACATATAATGAGCTGGGTGTGGTTGCACATGCCTTTGATTCTAATGCTTGGTAGGCAGAAGCAGGTAGATCTCTGTGAGTTCAAGGCCAGCCTGGTCTACATAGCAAGTTCCAGGACAGCTAGAGCTACAGGGAGACCCTGTCTCAAAAAGACCAAGAGAGAGAGAGAGAGAGAGAGAGAGAGAGAGAGAGAGAGAGAGAGACAGATAATTAAGCAGAACTCAACAATAAGAATCAAAGAAAGAAATAAAATTTAATATGCTCTACAGAGTACAGAGGCCAGGTTAACTATACACATGAGACATAAAGAGGGTGATGGTGACTGCTGGAGAGATAGCTCAGAGGTTAAGAACACTGATTGCTCTTGCAGAGGACCTGGGTTCGATTTCCAGCACCCACAGGATGGCTAACAACTGTTCCTAACTCTAGTCCCAGGGGAATCTGACACCCTCTTCTGATTTCCCTTGGCATTGCACAGCACAAGTGTATTTACATGCATGTATGCACATACATTCATACATATAAAATAAAAACAAGTATTTTTTAAAAAAAGAGGATGGTGGTTCAATAAAGAAATAACAACAGTGAGGGAGATTTCTGCTATGTTTGATGAAGCAAGGCTTCTCACCTAAGACTCTGCTCTGACTTACGCAGCAGACAACGACGGAGGAGGTGAGCAGCCTCTTTGTGCTATCCCCACTGCAGAAGCTCCTGTAACACTGCATTCGTAACGTCCCTCAATAAGTCCATGGTGACCCTCTAAAACATGATTCAGTGAGCAATTATATGGGTCTCAATTTGGATTCTTGCTAAAGGAGAACCAAAGACAAAGACTTGTGGAATGACTTCCGCTTGACTGTAGGCTTGCTCGATGACTGGTAGAACTGGATACACATGACTCCATGTGACTTGTTTCATTGGCATTCTCTCTCTCTCTCTCTCTCTCTCTCTCTCTCTCTCTCTCTCTCTCCTCTCTCTGTCTCTCTCTGATGAGTAACTTGCCTTGTTTGAAATACCCACATAGGAAGGGACAAAGGGAAGACACCATTCAAACATTATTTAGAGCCAGGCCCTCCACCCAATAGAGAAACGAAGGGTGTTAAGCTAACCATGGAGGTTGGCTTACCTGAAGGAGCCTTCAGATAAGTCCTCGTCCTGCCTGAGATCCAGACTGCAGCTGTGTGACAGACTGTGAAAAAAGGAATCCGGAGCAGCCGAGTCTGGATTCTGGCCCATGGAAACCATGAGATAATAACACACATTGTTTTAAGGCACTAAGCTTGTGGTGATTTGTTACACAGCAACGGATCACTAAATACAATCATTTTCCTAAGATCCTAGGGCTTAAAGCTGTAAAGCTGGGCCTGACTGAACCCAGAACCTATGCTGTCAGCCACTTCTCTGTGGCTTTGAATTTACCCTGCTAGGACAGAGTTTTCTTTTCAGATTTTATTTTATTGTATTTCACAAGTATGTGTATATTTGTGGGGGTGTGCTTGAGGAGCCCAGAAGAGGGCACTGGATCTCTATGAGCTGGAGTTGAAGGAAGTGAGCAACTAAAAATGGGTGCTGGGGACAGAACTCCCATCCTCTGACAGACCAGCACACTATCTAACTGCTGAGTCATCTTTCTAGTGTTTAGTTTTTTTTTAATTACTCTGAATATACAGTCATATATCGCCTAAGGATAGAGACAGGTTTTAAGAAATTGCCGGGCGTGGTGGCACACACCTTTAATCCTAGCACTTGGGAGGCTGAGGCAAGTGGATCTCTGTGAGTTCAAGGTCAGCCTGGTCTACAGAGTGACCTCCAGGCCAGCTGGGACTAAAAAGGGAGACCCTGTCTCAAAAAGATTAAAAAAAAAAAAAAAGGAAAGAAAGAGAAGAAATGCATTGTTAGATTGATCATCATAGAGTGCTTACACAAATGTAGATGGGATAGCCTGCTGCACATCCACACAGTATGGTACAGTTCCAGACTACGAACTTGTACAGCAAGGTACTGTGCTGAATACTCTAGGAGACTGTAATGCAAAGATAAGTATTTGGGTGTCTAAACATAGCTAAATGTAGGGAAGATATGGAAAGCACATAGTATAAGAGCTTAAAAATGCACATCTGTCCAGGGCAATTGCAAGAAAGGAGCTTACAGGCTGGAACTCACTCTGGATGAATCAGTGAGTGGGTGGTGAGTGAACGGGAAGACCTAGGAATACTACTGCAGCAATACAGTTTATTTTATTGGGTATTATTTTGCTTTTTAAATAATATTTTTATTATTTGAGAATTTCATACCCTGTATTTTGGTCATATTCAATTCCCTCTTCATCTCCTCTCAGACCTAACCCCCACTTCCCTATCCCCCCTAACTTTCAGTCTTCTTTTTTTTTTTCAGCCCATCATGTCCAATTTGTGTTCTTCAGATATTCTTGGGTGTGGGGCTATTTCCTGGATAGTCAACCTACCAGGGGTCACAGCTAAAGGAAAGCTGACTTTTTGTCTCTCAGCCACCATCAAGTGCCAATAGTTGGTCAGCTAGGAGAAAGTTGACCTTCCCCCTTCATGCTGGGATCTTGTCTGGCTTGGCTTAGGCAGGTCTTCTGCATGCTTTCACAGACAACGAGAGTTCAGATGCACAACTGTCTTGTGTCCAGAAAACACTGTTTCACTATAATCACACATCAGCCCAGGTTCTTAAGGTCTTCCCACCCTATCTTCTGTGATGACCCCTGAGCCTTGCATAGCTCCTAATTAGGGCCAAAAATTTAACATTTCACCATTACTTATTTTCTGCTTGTTGACAAGTTGTAGGTCTCTGTTAATAATCCTCTATTGAAAAGAAAAAGCTTCTCTGATAAGGGTTGAGATATGCACTAATGCATGAGTATAACAATACATCCGAAAGAATTGGTTCAATACTCTGTCCATTTGGTAGAAAAGAATAGTAGTAGGTTCTCTCCCAGGGACTATGGCTTGTCTAGCAGAATCTTAATCCCAATAACTGTGCATGTGTGGTTTCCATCTGTGGAGTGGGCCTTAAATCCAATCAGAAGGTGATATATTCATGCTACTATCGCACCAGTGGGCGTTATCTTGTCAGGTCAATTGTAATTGAACTTGGCTGGGCTCAGAGCTGCATAAGACTGATGATTACTTTTCTCTTCTAGGGGCATGCATAACACTTTGCAGCACTATGAAAGCCAGGCAGTGGCAACGAAGCTTTGAGATGCAGCTTGATTTCTCCATGTCATACCACTCAGTTATGTAGTATCTTCAGCAATAGGGTCTTACCATTGAGTTCTGGAGGATAATGAAGAACAATAGCAATAGCCAATAATGTTTGGGAGAATATGGGAACCCCTGGACAGCAACCCTAAAAGAGGCAACCCATTCCCAGCAATAGGATTTTTAGTGGCTAGCCTGTGGTGTCTAGTAAGGCCATGTAGAATAACATATCTCCCTGTTACAGAATAACTCCATTTAAACTTTACATATGTGTACATGAATATATTTTAGGGAGCTTATAAAGTAGTAGATTTACATATGACTTAAAAAATGTACTCAGTGTTAGTTGTCTCTCCCCAACCTTCTTCTATCCTGCCCTCCCATTCCCCCACTACAATTTTTTCCCTCCTTTGAAAAGCAGCCCCTGTGGCCCCTTATTAGTTTCCTGAAATCTATCAGTTTTCCAGTTGAAACACACATATTTAAAAATAATAAATAAATAAAAACAGGATCAGCCAGTCAAAAAGGAAATAATAAATAAATAAATAGCAAGCCAGCATCCACATATGAGAGAAAAGATGTGATGTTCATCTTTCTGAATCTGGGATACTTCATTTATATGACTGTTAACTATGAATTTTCTTTTTCTTTTTCTTTTTTTGGGGGGTTCTTTTTGAGACAGGGTCTCCCTGTAGCCCCAGCTATCCTGGAACTCACTCTGTAGACCAGGCTGGCCTTGAACTCACAAAGATCCGCCTGCCTCTGCCTCCCAAGTGCTAGGATTAAAAGCGTGCGCCACCACGCCCAGCTTTGAATTTTATCTTTCTTAAAAGCTGAATACTACTCCATTATGTAAAAGCACCACATTTTCATTATCTACTCATCAACTGATAGACATGGAGATTGTTTCCATTTCTTGAATACTGTTAATAGAGCAGAAATGACAAGGGATGAGCCAGTTAGTATCTCTGCAGTAGGGTATAAAGCCCTTTGGGTATATGTCCAGGAGAGGTAGAGTTGTATCATGTGATAGATATAGTCATTGGTTTGTGAGAAATCTCCACACTTTCCATAGTGGCTGCACCAGTTCACACTATCCCTAGTGGTGAATAAATGCTCCAATTTCCCCATATTCCCAGCAGCATTTACTTTATTATCTTTGCCATCTTGGGGCATAAAGTAAAATCTCAAAGCAGTATTTGTTGAAGATGCTGTTTTCTCCAATGTATATGTTGGGCCTTTTTGTAAAAATAATCAGGGGTTTATTGATTCCTGGACTTATATCTGCATCCTCATTTCCATTCCATTGAGCAATGTGTCTGTTGGTATACCAACACCATGCTTTCTTTATTAATATTGTTCTGTAGTATAATTTAAAATTGGGCAAGGTAATACCTCCAGCTGTTCTTTTATTGTTCAGGATTATTTTTGATATCTTGGGTTTTTGTGTTTCCATGTGAAATTCAAGATTTTTTTTCAACGTCTATGAAGAATCACATTGGAATTTTGATAGGATTTACAGAGAATCTGTAGATTGCTTTGGTATGATGGCCATTTTCACGAAATGAATCCTACCAATTCATGAGCATGGGAAACCTTTCTATTTTCAGATATCCTCTTCAATTTCTTTCTTCAGTGTCATAAACTTTGTATTATATAAATCTCCCACTTCCTTGGCTGCATTTTTCCAAGGTAGTCTTTGAGGCTATTATGAATGGAAACGTTTCCTAAATTTCTTTCTCACTGTGTTTGTTGTTGACATATAGAAAAGCTTCTGATTTTTGTATGTTAATTTTGTACCCTCCCACTTTGCCGAATGTGATGATAAACTTCAGGAGTTTTCTGATGGAGTGTTCAGGGTCTTTTATGTACAGAATCATATCATCTGCAAATAAGGATAACTTAAGTTTTACCTGTCTTTTTTTTTTTTTTTTTTTTTTATTACCTTCTAGTGGTTTGAATGAGAAATTTCCCTAATAGGTTCCAGTATTTGAATACTGGGTGAGTTTGGTGGTGCTGGCTGAGAAAGGCAATGGAACCTCTGGAGGTGTGGCCTATGTTAGAGGAAGAACATCACTGGGGTGGGATTTGAGAGTTCATAGCCTTGCCCCACTTCCAGTTTGCTTTTCTCTACTTCTTGCTTGCCATTAAAGATGTAAGTTCTCAGCTTTTGGTTTCTACATCCATGCCTACTGCTTGCTGCCATGCCTCTTCTCCATGATGGGCCCTTATCTCTCTGGAATGATAAGCTAAAATAAACTCTTATGTTTCATAAGCTGCCTTGGCCATAGTGTTTTATCACAACAGCACAAACCTCATTCCCTTGTCTTAGTGCTCTAGATAAGACCTCAAGCACTACAGTGAACAAGAATGGAGAGACTGGAGATTCTTGTCTTGTTCCTGATTTTTCTGGAGATACTTTGAGTCTATCTTCATTTAATACGATGTTGGCTCTAGGCCTGTTGAGTATTGGCTTTACTGTGTTGTGATATGTCCCCTGGACACTTAAAAACTAACTTCTCATTTTTCATGGAGATGTAAAACTCCTTTTCTCTATCTCTTTACTATATGATTTCTATCCTTCAATCTGTTTATGTGGTGAATTAAACTTATTTATTTATGTTTATTGAGCCATCTGCACTCTGAGATGAAGCCAACTTGATCATGCTTGATAATCTTTTTGATATGCTCTTACATTCAGTTCACATGTATTTTATTGAGAATTTTTGTACCTATGTTTATCAGAGAGATTCACTTATAATTTTCTTTTTATTTGAGTTTTTGTCTTGTATCAGTATAATAATACTGGTTTCATAAAAAGAAAGTGTTCTGGGCTGGAGAGATGGCCTAGCGGTTAAGAGTGCCGACTGCTCTTGCGGAAGACCCGGGTTTGATCCCCAGCGCCCACATGGCGGCCGTGAAATTCCAATTCCAGGAGAACTCCAGTTCCAGGGGAATCCGACTCCCTCTTCTGACCTCCGCGGCGTTGCACGTCACGGGTGCACAGGCTTGCATGCAGACAATGCATCCATACACATACAGAAATAAATAAAATTAAAAAAAAGAAAGTGTTCCTTTCTTTTCAATTTTATGTAATAATTTGAGAAGTATTGATGTTAGATCTTCTTTGATGATCTGGTAGAATTCCACACTGTATCCATCTGGCCCTGAACTATTTTGAGTTGGGATACTTTTAGTGTTTATTTATATCTCATTGGTTGATTAATTGCTTTAAATTCTATCTCATTTATCTATAAATTATTTAGCTCATCTTTATTTAACTTTAGTAAGTCATATATTTCTAGAAACTCATCCCTTTCTTTTATATCTTCCAGTTTAGTGGAATATGGATTACGAGTCTCTGGATTTTCTCAGTGACTATTGTAATGTTTCCTCTTTCATCTCTGATTTTGTTAATTCAAATCCTTTCTCTCTTCCTTTTGGTTAATTTCACTGAAGATTTTTTTCAGTCTTGTTTATCATTCCAAAGAATCAACTCTTTGTTTCATTGATGGTTTGTTCATTTCTATTTCATTTAATTTCAGCCCTTTCTTTGATGACCTCTTTCTGTCTATTGCTTTGGAGTATTATTTATTCTTGTTTTCACAAGGCCTTCAGGTGCATCATTAGGTTATAGAAGTCTGTGTAAAGCTTGCTAGGTTTTACAGGTGATCTTCATGTGGCAGGGGCTAGCATCAAAGTATGATCGAGTAACCCTCTTTATAAGCTTTACAGAGGACTCACGCCAACCTCAGATGGAAGTGGAAGGAGTAGAGGCCAGGACGGGTACCATACTTAGGGTCAGGTTCACAGGGGCTATGTGGTTCCTAGACAGCATGGTGGGTGGGATGTTGGTGGCAGAGGGAACTCTGGGGTACTTAATGGGATCAGGGTTGTAAGGGGCTAGCTATGTAGTTCCTGATCAGTACAGTGTGTAGGCCGGGGATATTTGTAGCTGAGAGATTAGCTCTGGGATTGCCTAACAGAGGTTGGGATCCCAGGAGCCTAAATTAATTTTTTAAACCACTTTTTTTCTGAGATGATNACAAATTTGCCCATTTAAAAAAAAAAACATTGCAGTAGTAATCAGCTTTCAAGATAGTTCCATTCTTGATGGTGTCCTGTTTCCTTATTCACACCCCTGTTAACTTCTTCGCTGTAGGCCTTTGTGACCAAAAGAATATGGTGGCTGCCGGTCGTGGTGGCGCACGCTTTTTTTTTTTTTTAATTTTTATTTATTTCTGTATGTGTATCAATGTACTGTCTGCATGTAGGTTTGTGCACCCGTGTCGTGCAATGCAGCGGAGGTCAGAAGAGGGTGTCGGATTCCCCTGGAACTGGATGATATATTAACCTTAGCTTTATTTTATAAACTTTTCAAATGTTTTTAGTAACATTCATATTAAAGCATATAGATAATGTATAGCTGTACAAATTTTTTTTTACTAATTATTCAGTGCTCAGTATGGGACTCAGAATGTTTCGCATGGTAGGCAGGTGCTCTACAACTGAGCTCCAGCTCATTTTTATTTTTTATTTTTTGATCTTCTTGAGACATCAGACCTGGAACTCGCTGTGTAGTCCAAGCTGGCCTTGATCTCACAGAGATCTGCCGGTCTCTGCTTCCCGAGAGCTGGGATAAAAGGCATGTGGGATCATGCCTGGACCTTATTTTCTCTCTATACCATTCATCTATAAGCTTGTTGCTATTTCAGTTTTTTTTTATCTTACTTGATTTTTTTGTTAGAAACTATGATGCAAGCGCACATGTGAAGCCAGCGTGGCCCTGGTGTATGTAGGTCATCAGCGCTGCTGCCTCACCCTCTGCAACTGGTGCCTGGGAGGGCTTCAAGGACAATAACACTTGTGGAGGTGTCATCTCCTATGACAAAGCTTTTGCTGATCCCTTCTGAGCACCTGCCCAAGGTACAGTTTGAGTTGTCCCTCTTCATAGAACTCTGCCACGAAGGTGTGCTCCTTCCTTCTCTTCATCACAGCTTTGGCCGTAAGTGTATAATACATTGTGAACATTCCTCTGTTGAAATCCTTTCAGGGCGGGGTCTGTGTTTTCACAGTTTTTCTAGACATATAATGTTCTACTAAATAATTCTAATTATTTCACTGTGGACTTTGGGGGGGGTTCTTTTTTCTTTCCTTATGCTTCTTCCTTTTTCCTTTACCTCCTCTTCATCTGTGTTCTTGTTCCACTTCTGTATAATCTCATGGGGTTGACTTAATTGCTTTTATATGCCCCACGATTGTAATGAGCCCCGTTTGAAACCTTTATCCCCATCAATACCAATACCTTTATTTAAGCATTTTCCATGTGGAGTTGTAATGTTCTGTTCAACTATGGGTCTCTCTTGTCTTAGACAATGAACACTTTAGGGATAGGGACTGATTTGCCTCAGCAACTCTGGCACATAGCCCAGATCTGACACTCAGATTTTTATGGAAATGTTTATTGAGCTAATGGATGGTTTATTACTTTGGGATACATTGTAGACAAATCAACAATGCAATTGTAAAGATGTTTGTTGATGTCAGTAGTGTGCCAACAGTTCAAATATGAACAGACCACTGTGTCTAATCCTGAAGTTGTTGGTGTGTAGAAGAAGTCACATGAAAAAGGATGAAGGCAATAAGTAGTTTCACAAAGGTGTGAAGTGGAGTCCTAGGAGATGGCCATTTGCGTAGGTCAGACACAACTGAATAAGGCCAACGTCATAGGAATCAATCCACGTGCTGCAAGAATGCGAGGTAGATAACCAGTAGATCTAATATTGTCTTAATTCTGAGGCTTTAGAGAATGACAGACCTTTGAATCCTCAATACAAAGTAAAGAACTTGAGCTGATAAACCTAAGGACAAGCAGGATGTTTGATGCACTAAAGGAAGTGAGGAGTGAACAAGGATGAAGTTGTAGACTGACAACTTCAGAAGAAGAAATAGATTCTTTCTGAACTTTTTACTTTCCTATGCAAGTTGCTATCAAAATAAATTTTGAAAAAATATTATCTTGAGAAATTCCAGCCTAAGTGACATTTGGTGTTACTTAATGATCAAAATCCTAGCTACCATGTCTATTCATTGTCTGGTGCTCTGTATCTCATTATCTACACTGACATTTCTCATCCCTTAGTTTCAAGTCAGGAATCCAGGCACAGCTCTGCTGGGCCAGCTCCCACAGCTGTGCTCAAATGTCCATTGGGACTGCGGTCATCTTGGGGTTTGAGTGAGGCAGGTTCCATTTCAGTCACTCGTGGTAGGAATAGCCCTTAACACAGAGATTACAGCCTCCTACAATTGCACTCTATCTAACCTTTCTATTTTATCACTTGCACTATCTCCTAAAAGCTTATGTATTAAATAAAGGCTTGGTCCCCAGGATGATGCTATAGGGAAGTGATAGAACCTTTTGGGAGGCACTAGGTTAGGTCCATAGGTCACTGAGAACATAAATCTCTGAAAGGAATTGTGAAGCCCTGGCTCCCTTTCTCTTTGGACTCCCTGGCTTATGATGTGAAAAGTTTTGCTCCAGCGTGTGCTCCCACCATAATGTGGTGTCTTGCTATATTGCCAAAGCAGTGGGGCCAGCCACCAGTCATAGCTTCATACCTCTGGTGAGCTGAAATAAACCTTTAAAAAATAGGTTTATAAACCGAGGCAGGGGGGGGGGAGGCGGCGGCGGCGCACGCCTTTAATCCTAGCACTTGGGAGGCAGAGGCAGGCAGATCTTTGTGAGTTCAAGGCCAGCCTGGTCTACAGAGTGAGTTCCAGGACAGCTGGGGCTACAGGGAGACTCTGTCTCAAAAAAAGACCAAAAAATAGGTTTATTATATCACGTATTTTGTTACAGTAACAACTCACCTAAACTAACACACTTGCAGATTGCTCTGTATCCTACTTCTACTTCTCTCTGAAATAGTCAGCTTTTTGGAAAAGCCCTATCTTGAATGCTTACCTCCCTTGCCAACCAAGCTCTGCTCTCTCCCCTCTTCCACTATCCTGTTCTTCTCTTTTCTTTGGTATATATGGTTCCTTTCCTCTACTAAGTCCTATCTCACCTTGGCAATCCCTGTGGTGGCTATAGGCCAGGTTTACCCTGTTCCTACTTCTGCTGTTCCCCTAGAAGCCTCATCCTCTCTCTCTTTTGTCTCCACCTGGGGAGAGATGTTCACCCTGACCTTCCACCTGTTTCCTGTCTCCTCTCCCATTAGTACTTCTAATGCTTCCAGCACACCTTGCTTTGTCATCAAAGCTCTCGGCACACAACTTACCTTCCAAACAGATTAACATAAGTTATTTGAAAACAGGAACCTTATCTTTTCATATTTAAAAATCTCCAAAGTTCTGTGAGGTTCAGTCTTTGCACATGGCATTCATATATGTTCATTGATTCGAATTGAATTGATTTGAATGTAAGCCCCTTAATACCTGTGCTATTAGTGAGTCATGTATTCAGTGTGACTATTCAAAGAACCTTGGGTTGCACTAAAATGCTACACAGATACCTTTGCTATGGAAATGCATTTTCTTGTGCAAATATGACTCACATATAACAAGGAGCTGCCTTGTTGAAGATGTAGCTTGCTAATTCAACAGGAAAGCTGAATGGTCAAGCTTCAGTGATGGGTTTCTGAGGAGCAAGTTACTGAAGGAAGCATAAAACTGAGACCCTCCCATTATCTGTCAGGCAACATGGACTTGAAAAGGTTTTTGGATTGTTCAGCCCTGAGGTAAGGTGGCAAGCAGCTCATTCATACATGCAAATATATGTTCGAGTTCCTGCTCTGTGTCAAGCACTAACTTCATGCTGGGGTTGCAGTGGGATGGTGGGTGGGATTGTGTCATCCAAATCTTAATAATATATATGATATTACCCTGAGCCTCAGAACCTGATTGCATTTCCCTATAAATCAGTAATACTAGAGAGAGGTCATTATGGTAGACCTGAATCAAATACCATGTGAACATGAAGACAATCATCTAGAGACTGAGGAGAGGAGCCTGGAGTAGAAGTTCCCTCAGAAGGATTGAACTCAGCAGATTCCTTGATAGACCTTCTATACACCAGAACTTTGGGATAATGAACTGGTGTTGCTGAAGGCTTCCAGTGTGTGGCCCTTTTCTCATCACAGACCTAGAAAATGAATTCAAGGGACAAGAAAATTGAATAAATTTCCTAGAGTCACAGAGATTACAACTCAAGGGGTGGGTAGATGTTAATCAGATAACCACATAATGTGGATAACATAAACTGATAGAAGGACTCTCAACAAAAAAGAAAGGTTCTATGAAGATGTGCAATAAAAGGACCTGACTTCATCCTGCACACTGTGATATGAAGGAATAACAGGCATTAATCAGGTAAAGAATGGCATTCACCTAGCATGGACTCTTAGAGGATTCTAGATCAAACATTCGTCAGAAATCCCCCAGGGAGTTTTAAACACTAGATCTGCGAAGCAGCTAAGCATTTTCAAAGAAGGGATAGAAATACCCTTTCTTGAGCCATTTCAACTGGAATGATAGAAAACACTGGGAGTTTAGTCTGGGGAGCCCTGCCCTGGTAGGCAGGTGTCCATTGATTTAATCTAGTTCTTTTTTGTTTCTTCCTCTTACAAATTCCTCATTTTCCCCTGACAGCTGAAGGGGCTATTTATGCGTCCTTTTGGAAGATATGACCTTTCTTTGTAAAACCAATCATGCAGGGATAAGAAATTCTGACCCTTAAAATAAAATATGGTGACATTTAAAGCAAAGTCCAAGTTCTTTAGGAATTTTCACATTCTGAAGGAGGGATAATTATGTTAAGAAGTTAGACCTGAATTGAATTTGTTGTTTGGCAACCTGACACCCTCTTCCCGTCCCCCGAAGTGTTAGTTGGCAGCTCAAACATGGAAGAGCAAGTGCCATTACTTCAGAAGGTTTCAAAAGCCGTCCTGGTTTTCTTGTTGAAGACCACAGCGTTGATAGTTGACTCGGTTGGCATATGAGTCATCTTATATCCAGCCTTCTTAAAATTCAACACCCCCAAATCTTGGGTGCTCAGATGTCAGATGATTGATCTTCAAAATCTGGGAAATGTGTCAAATGGTTTTAGCAAACCAAAATGCTTGCTTTTGTTTTGGCTTCCTGCAGAGTGCCTCAGAATGGATAAAGCTCAGAGGTACCGAAGGTCTTTTAGCCATGTGAGTTTGTGTGTTTCTGAGTCTGATTTGTTCATAAGACAGGACTGTCTAGACGTAGGTATTGGTCTGGATTCTAGCCAAGGTCATGCTGGGCAAGGCAGCCAAGTCAGAACAAATGCACACTCATTCCCTCACTCCGAACCCTGAGAGCCTCGACTGAGCAGCTAGGTAGGCAGGGAAGCCTGGATTCTATTTCTCCACCCAGAACTTTCTGCTCGGCTGGTTGACCAGAGCATGCTACTTCTGTGTGTCTGTGGTAGAAGCCTCTGTCCCCTTCCTCCATAATTCTCTTTTTGTGGCCTGTCACCTATCTGGGAACCTGGAAACAGATTTCTATTCAAGCTTGGTTTTACTTTTTTATTTTGTGCATATGAATGTTTTGCATACATGCATGTAAGTGTGCCGCAGGCATTCAATGCTCATGGAGGACAGAAGAGGGCATCAGACCCCCTGGAACTGGAGTTACAGATAGTTGTTAGTTGCCACATGGGAGCTGGGAACAGAACTTGGACCTCTGGAAGAGCAGCCAGTGTTCTTAACTGCTGAGCCATCTCTCCAACAATGACATAGGACTAGGGACTGCTGTTTTTACTTTTTTCACTGAGATTATATGAGTGAGATCTTCTTGCCTTCTGCTGAAAGTATTCTAGCTGATGTTCAGGGAGAAGTCTATTTCTCTGGGAAACACATATTTGGGGAGAGTCACAGTGATTCTCATCTCCTGTCCCAGTGTCTGTGTTAAGGGCTCAAGACCTCTCTAAGGCCCAACCGGCACCAGTCTGAGAAGAGTTTGGAGGTTGACTGAGGAGGCCAACACTCCCGCCCACTGTTGGTGTGCTTGAAGATTATGGTGTCAGGATGTTTAAAGGAAGGTCTCCTTGGACAGAAACAAGGAGGGCATGAATTCTGAGGTTAAGTTTTGCTTGGCAGGCTGAGGCCAGGAAACTGGTGTGAGTTCAACACTAGCTTGGGCTATAAAGAGACCTTGTCTCAGCCGGGCATGGTGATGCATGCCTTTAATCCTAGCACTTGGGAGGCAGAGGCAGGCGGATCTTTGTGAGTTCAAGGCCAGCCTGGTCTACAGAGTTCGAAAAAGACCAAAAAAATAAAAATTAAAAATAAAAAAGAGACCTTGTCTCAATAACACCAAGAAACAACCAATTTTGCTTGAGAAGGAATGATACCACATACTAAGGGTCTGCTCTGCTTTGTAGCCCATTTACTGTAAATCAGTAGAAGAACTGATGTTCCCTCTCTCTCCAATTCTGTATTATGTACATATACACACTAATCTGGTATTGAGATGGGGCAAACAAAAGCACTTTCCTGGGCACAGTATTTAAGAGGATGGTGTGATGGTTAATCTTGGTTGTCACACTGACTAGGTCTGGAATCGACTATGAGATAACCCTCCTGCCACACTGTGAAGAATTTCTTGATCAGATTATGTGAAGGTGGAACACCCACTCTGAATGTGACTGGCACCTTATGGTGACAGATGGATAAAAGGATGTCCAAGGGACAAAGCTTTGCATTTTGCCTGCTTGTGTTTGAGTTGTGCTGGCAAATTCACATATCTTATTGTATCTTGCTTGTGAGTACATCTACCCTGCTGCTGCTGCTGCTGCCACTGCCACTTTGTCCCTGACATTAGAGCTCAGCTTCATCAGCATTCCAACATGAACCGAAAGTCACATGCTCTCCTGAAATTCTCCAGGCCTTCTGTACTAGTTTGAGGTTGCCGAGGCATCCAGTTTTGTGGACAGAGCAGCTGGTTTTCAACCTCTCCGGTATGAAAACAGCCATTGTTGGACCACGGAGACCAAAGACAGCATTGTGTAAAATAAGCTAATGCAACTCCCACTTTTTGTTTTTTTGTTTTTTTTTTTGCTTTTTAATTGAATTTTGTGATGTTCATACAATATAGTTTCATAGCATTTAGATCCACTCCCCTCTCCCCACCTCCATCTACTGCCTCCAGCTCAAGTTAAAGAATACTGTGTGTGTGTGTGTGTGTGTGTGTGTGGTATATAAAGTTTGATTCCTACCCCCGCAATGTCCTTTAGTGTGGGTCCATACATTGGGCCCACTATGTGTCCCAACTCTGAAAGACACTGTTCTTCCCCTTCCTAGCAACCATCAACTGTAAAAAGCTTCTTAAGTTGGTTGGGATTTCTTACCCATTTCCTCATGTCTATGCTGGGACTTTGTCTGATTGGAGCTGGCATAGGGCTTGTGCATGTTGTTACCGCTGCCGTGAGTTCATATGAGTAACTGATAACCTGTATGGAAGACTCTGTTTGCCTAATACACATGTAAAAAGCCCACAACAAGCAATATTTTAATTTCAATATTTTTATGGGTGTGTTCATGATGTATGCACATGTGTGTGAAGGTACATGCATACCTTGGTAGGTATGTAGAACTCAGAGAACAATAACAGTGTCAGTCCTTGCCTTCTGTTGCAATATTAAAAAAACAAAACTAATAAAGCCACAATAGGGACAGAATATCAAAACTTCAAATACAGACAGCATAAATACTACTGATTTTTTTCCTTTTCCTCAGGCTTCAATACAGCTTAGCTGGTCCTGTCTTTAGCTAATGTTGTTGCTTTTGTATATTATGATTTTTTGTGTTAATCTTGATATTTAATATAATATCTTAAAATGATGAAGACCAAAATCATTTATCTAGATTACTATGGCGTTGGATTCCCCTTCAACTTTGAGTGCATTTTGCTCCTCCCCTAGTCCTGGCCCTGCAGACAGAGGTCAGACAGACACACATTGAGATGGGTAAACACACACGCTTACCTACTGTAACAGTTCACAGTATGTCAGTCTATTTGCTCAGAAGGTTATGCTGTTATTCCATCATCTCTTTCCTGTGCTCCATGACTGCTGCTTCATGTAATGACCCCTCAGGAGATTTATCTTGCCAGGAAAGACACACTACATTAATCCCCTATCCAAAGGTTCACTTTCCTTTGTTTCTATTATTTTTAGACATTTATCATCCAAAAATATTACATGGAAAATCACATAAAGAGGAAGATATTTTGAGATATGGGCAAATTTTCATAACTTATTATAATATAGTTCCAATTGTCTTCATTTATTAATAGCAATTCTTGTTAACTTCTTACTGTATGTAATTTATAAATTAAACTATCACATTATACATGTATAGTTTGAAACAGGATCTGTTGGTGCTGTCCGTGGTTTCAGGCATCCTCGGGGTCTTAGAGATGTGTTCTAAGGATAAAGAAGAACTATTGTATAGTGTTTCCTTTCATTGCTGCCATATTATCATCTTATACACAAACAGCATCTGTTGGTGACAGCATTTTTCAGGTCCGTCAGTCTCTTTACACATTGCTTTACCATTGAGGGCCCTCAAGATATATCAAGTCTGACAAGTTCCCACAAAGACTCATCTCCACTGCTGCAAGCCTCCAACACGGTCTTCACCTTTCACACAGGAATTAGTCAGGGTCCTGGGAATCTGACCAGCCTTTCCAGGCTCCTCTCTCTCCCACATACTCTTTCCGACCCTCTTCTGTGGGAGCCCTTGGATTCTGTATCCATTCCATTCTCTCTTACCCTGCTCCATTCAGGCAGCCTCTCTGCTTTTCTCAGAGCAGTCTGGAGCCTCCTTACTTCCTATCTCCAGGCCGATCATTTCAATAAAGCCTGAGGGGCACCTCAAAAGTCAGATTGGAAGCATCACTTGTACAGGTAACTGTTTATACTGTTGTTATCCTTAAGCATCATCTGGTGTTTGGTCCCACTTTAGAGTAGCAAAGCTGCAGCTAGCTGGAGAGTTACTAGAGGGGTGGCACATAGGTATAAGAGCCATATTATGGGGCCAGAAATCCAAGAACCAAGGGAACAGAAGCAGGTACTAGGAGACCCAGAATGGCTTGGAAGGAGCCATTGGGGTAATCCCCTCCATTGGAGGGTAGGAACAGTAGTAGCCACTGGCTTGTACCTACAGTCCAGGGCAAGTAGCAGTTCAGCTATCTTTAAAATCAAGTGTCTCTAGGGCTGGAGAGATAGCCTAGCGGTTAAGAACACCGACCGCTCTTGCAGAGGACCCGGGTTTGATCCCCAGCACCCACATGGCAGCTGAGAACCATCTGTAACTCCAATTCCAGGACAACTCCAGTTCCAGGGGAATCCGACACCCTCTTCTGACCTCTGCGGCATTGCACGACATGGGTGCACAAACCTGCATGCAGACAGTACATTCATACACATAAAAATAAATAAATTAATTTAAAAAAAGAAGCTGAAATGTTCTAGCTAACCAAACCTCAGTTAAGGAGGACTTAAACAGAAAATGTTTTATTTCCACCCATAACAAATCTCCACTACCTTGCCCTAGGAATAGTAAACTGGCTATTGTATGCCATATATGTTAATGATGTTGTTGCGTACCCTAGACTTTGTTCTGATCATTATCTCTTTTGTATCTATGAAAGTCACTAACTGCAAGATATACCTGAATGTGGTCTGCCATGCCGTGGGCAGGCTTGCTTATGATCATTACACCTATAAGGAACTCAAAGTGTTGAAGAGTGTGGGACGAGGAAGAATAATGTCATTGTGGAGAAGCTGGCACATGATAGTAGGTCAGCCCAACACTCAAAGTTCTAAAAACATCATAGTTGTTTTGCTTTCCAGTCAGTGCTACAGTTTGGATCTGGTTTGAATCTGTCCCTAAGGGTTTATGTGTTAGAAGTTTGGTCTTCAGAAATGGCAGGGTTAGGAAGTGGTGGGTTGGGATGCTGAGAGTACCACCCTCAGATGAGACTGATGTAATTCTTGTGGTACCTCAGTTAGTTTTTGTGAAGATGGATTGCTATACAGGAACAATATTGGCCCCTGTGTACTTTCTGGCTTCCTGTCTTGCCATGTGATTCCTCCCTCTCACTTGAATTCCCTCCATGATGTCATCTGTCATGATGTAGTGAAGCCAAATCAGTAATTGCCAGAGGCCAAATTGATATGTCTATCTAAGCTTGGATTTTCTGCTTCTAAAAGCATGAGTTAATTAAATCTTTCTTGAGTACATGAGATGGCTCAGTGGGTCAAAGTACTTGATATACAAGTCAGAAAATTTGAATTCAATCCCTGGAGTCCATGGTGTAAAGAGGGAACTGACAGCTGTGTGACATAACATGCATGTACCTGTGCATATATACACATCACACACACACACACACACACACACACACACCTCATTTAAAACAAACAAAAGTAAACCTATTGAGCTGGGTGTGGTGGTGCATGCCTTTAATCCCAGCACTCCAGAGGCAGAGGCAGGTGGATCTCTGTGAGTTCAAGACCAGCCTGGTCTACATAGTGAGTTCCAGGCCAGCTGGGACTAAAGAAAACCCTGCCTTGAAAACATCAAATAAATAAATAAATAAACCTATTAAAAATAAAGTATCCAGCCCTGGTATTTTAATAAGGGGCAAGATTAGCTGACCTGGTCTTCTGTTGGGAAAGTAGAGACAAACTTTTGGGTATTGCTTTAACTCAGGAGATGATGATGTTCAGGAGGCTAAGGTAGTATAGCTTGAATGGTTGGCTGAGTCTTGGGTAAAGGCCCATCAAATATGCCAGTTGCTCTGGGTTTTGGACAAGGGCTCCAGGCTCCAGGCTCCATTAGGAAACAGAGTCACGGGCAGGGAATTCCAACACATATAGAATTCAGCAGGTTTGCCTAGAACATGGCAACTAGATTTGGCCAGATATGTGTGCCATGATCCTTCAATTTTACATAGCATCGCATTCATACATTGAATGCCTGTCAGATCACCTGAGACCTGGAAAGAATTATACCTACATTAAGTACATCTCTGCCTGGCACAAGATACCCAGTAGTGGCAGCAGGAGTCAGAGGTATTATTCATTTTTTTGGTTTGTTTTAACTGCTTTCACTTAAATTTGTTTTTCTGCCTCCTTCCTCAGTTTCTCATCCTCCAAAAGATTTTGTCATTGTTCCCGATGGCCAGAGTCCCTTTCCTCCTGAAGCATCACTGCATGACACATTTTCTCTTTCTCATATATACGAAATGAGAGACAGAGGAAGAGACTTTGAGAGAAAATTTGTGAGGTTTGCCTTGGGACTTGTTTTGATGATAAGAATGTGAAACCTGAACTTGATTTTAAGAATGCCATCTTGGAAAGGATATAAATATTTGAATATAACATGCTCTTAATTAATTGTCTTCATTGGAGAAATTATTTTGAAAGCAGTTCCTCACATTGAAAGTGAGAATTGTTTGAAGGTATTTTGGAGGCTATCGTGAATTGGGATTGTTTCTCTGATTTCTTTCTTGATATGTTTGTTATTTGTGTATAGGAAAGCTGCTGACGTTTGTGTGTTAACCTTGCATCGGGCTACTTAGTTGAATGTGTTCACCAACTCTAGGAGTTTTCTGGTTGAGTCTTTAGGGTCTTTTATGCATTGACTTGAGCTTTCCCAGTTTGTAGTCCCTTGATCTCCTATTGTCTTATTTCTGGCTAAAACTTGAAGCACTATATTGAACAGGGATGGAGAGAGATAACATCCTTGTCTTATTCCTGATTTTAGTGGAAATCCTTTGACTTTTTCCTCTGTTTAGTATGATTCTGGGTGTGCCTTAATTATTTTGAGATATGTCTTGTGTATTCCTAGGTTCTCCGTGACTTTTACCATGAAAGGATGTTGGCTTTTGTCAAAGGTCTTTTTCTGCAACTAATAATGTGGTTTCTGTCCTTGAGTCTGTTTATGTGATGGGTTATATTTGTTGATTTATGCACATGACCTACCTCTGCATCTCTTGATCATGATGGATAATCTTCTTGATGTGATCTTGCATTCAGTTTGCAAATATTTTTTATTGAGAAATTTTGCATTTATGTTTATTGGAGGGACTGACATCTAATTTTCTTTTTTGTTGAATCTTTGTCTAGTTTTGGTGTCAGGGCAATATTGGCTTCATAAAGAGAATTCAGAAGTGTTTCTTTTCTCACTCAGAATAAGTTGAGGGATATTAGTAGTACTTTTCCTTTTATGGTCTGGTAGAAATCTATCAATAGGGTCTTAGGCTTTTTTATCTTCTATTTCATTTGTTGCTATGGGTTTGTTTAAGATTTTTGCCACATCTAAATTTAATTTTAGTAGGTCATATATTTCTAGAAATTCATCCATTTCATTTTGATTTTTCTAGTTTAGTGGAATATAAGGTTTTTTTTTTTTTTTTTTTCTTTTTGAGACAGGGTCTCCCTGAAGCCCCAGCTGTCCTGGAACTCACTCTGTAGACCAGGTTGGCCTTGAACTCACAAAGATCTGCCTGCCTCTGCCTCCCAAGTGCTGAGATTAAAGGTGTGCGCCACCACACCTGGTGGAATATAAGGGTTTTTTTTGTTTTGTTTTTTGTCTTTTTTTTTGGTCTTTTCGAGACAAGGTCTCCATGTAGCCCCAGCTGTCCTGGAACTTGCTCTATAGACCAGGCTGGCTTTGAACTCACAAAGATCGCCTGCCTCTACCTCCCAAGTGCTAGGATTAAAGGCGTGCACCACCACGCCCAGCCCGGAATATAAGTTTTTAAAGATGCCCTTATGGTTCTCTGAATTTCCTCTGTATCTTCTGTAATGTTTCCCTTTTCATTTCTGATTTCGTTAATTTGGGTCCTCTCTTTTGATTAATTTGGCTATACTTTTGGAATTTTTGTCAGAGAACCAAGTCTTCGTTTAATTGATTCTTTGTATTTTTTATTTTATATTTCATAGTGCTGAAAGGTGATATGTATGGTACCAGAGGAGAAAAATAGTCATCAATCTTACCCAGCTGTGAACCCTGTGAGCTACACAAATGACTGACCTTGCAAGATAGGCACACTAGTGCAATGGTTGTATGAATGTTATGGTAACCAAACACTCTCTGATTGGATTTAAGGGCTTCTCCACAAGATGGAACCCATACCTGGCACCATTACTGGGGCCAAGAACCCAGTAGATAGGTCATGGGCCCAGATGAAAACTCGCTACTAATATTCTAAATGGACATAGTATTAAAATGACTGTTGGGGCTGGAGAGATGGCCTAGTGGTTAAGAGCACCAACTGCTCTTGCAGAGGACTGGGTTCGATCCCCAGCACCCACATGGTGGCTGGGGACCATCTGTAACTCCAATTCCAGGAGAACTCCAGTTCCAGGGGAATCCGACACTCTCTTCTGACCTCCTCGGCATTTCACAACACGGGTGCACAAACCTACATGCAGACAGTACATTCATACACATAAATAAATAAATAAAATAAAATAAAATAATAAAAAATAAAATGACTTCTATTGACTTACTGCTACACTCATACTTCAGTGTATCTCTCAACCCTCATCAGGAAAGCTTTACTTGCAGTCAAAGCAATCACCATAGAGCCCCACAACTGGTCAACATTCACAGAATAAGACTTCAGGGTGCTCAGCCCTCAATAGGATGCCTATATTGGAGTCCTTCCTTAAAGGCTCAGAAATTTTCTCAGAAGAAGGAGTGGAAATATTGTAAGAGCCAGAGGTAGTGGGTGACTACACAGGAGTAGTGTTTTCTGGACAGCAGGGCAGTGGCACACATGAACTCACAGCAATTCTAATGGCATGCACAAGATCTGCTCCAACTAAACCCAGACAAAATCCCACCATGGACTTGATGGTAGGCAAGGCGGACTTGATAGTTCCACCCATAACTAAGGAGCTATTGGCATATGAAAGATGCAGGGGGGAAGAGTCCATTTTCTTTAAGGACATGGCTCCTGGTAGGTTGACCAGGGCTAGTTTCATACTTAAGAGTGTTTAGGCAGCACAAATTGGACTCTATGTGTTGGTGGAGGGAGGGGGTGTGCAGGAAGGTGGGTGGGGAGGGAGGTGCAGATAAGGAAAAGGGAAAATATGATTAAAATATATTTTATGAAACTCAAAGAATTGGTTAAAAAAAAGTAGATTTTTGCAAAATATTTGTTGACTCCAGACCAGAACTGAGTGAAGAAGGATGCTTCCATGCTCATGAAAAATGTCTATAAATGTTTATATTTTGGTTCTAATATAAATCTGCCCTGCCCTTCCTGTCGCCGCTCCACCCTATCTATTCCTATGAGCACTCTTTTGTATAGAGGTCAACGTGAAGCCAATCCCAAGGTTATCTCTCAGATTATGAGCTCTGGGTGCTCAGATTCTTTCTCTAAGAGTAATTGTCACATTGAGGGCCAAACACATGCCTAAGAGTCAAGTGTGTGATCTAAGGGCCAAGCGTCTGACTAACTCCAGTCGATCTGAAGCTACTTAGGGGACTTTACATTTTCAGCAACTTAGAAGATAATAGGAGACATTCTCAGCCAGGCTTGCTGCTGCAGTGCAGTGTCTGGTGCATGCTGCTGCAGTGCAGTGTCTGGTGCATGCTGCTGCAGTGCAGTGTCTGGTGCATGCTGCTGCAGTGCAGTGTCTGGTGCGTGCTGCTGCGGTGCAGTGTCTGGTGCGTGCTGCTGCGGTGCAGTGTCTGGTGCGTGCTGCTGCGGTGCAGTGTCTGGTGCGTGCTGCTGCGGTGCAGTGTCTGGTGCGTGCTGCTGCGGTGCAGTGTCTGGTGCGTGCTGCTGCGGTGCAGTGTCTGGTGCGTGCTGCTTTCACACACTTCCAGTGCTGCTTTGCTTCCTGCCCTTGCCTAAACCTGGTCCTTCCATGTCCTTCTGACCCTGTGAGCAGACCAGATTATCTTTCTCCAATTTGTCTTCTCTGCTTAAGTTAGTAAAAGTTGCTGCTATACGCCATTACGGTGTCCTTTCACATTGGTGAAAAGAAAAGCCAAGAGGAGAGGGCAGTCTTGTTTTACTTTTAGATCTCTCTTACGAGTTCTACACGCGCTCTTGGATTGTACAAGTGCAATGGTTTGATAGAGGAGGTGAGGAAATCGAATCCTTTTGAGGGTGTGAGTCAGAAAAGAACTCTAGAACTCAGAGTCCTCCATTTTTATTTATTTTCTGACATTCTTCACCTTATCTCTAAAGAGATAAGGGTTTTAGGCCATTGGTAGGGCTCTTTGCATTGGCTTCCTTGACTTTTAATTTCTTTCTCCTTTTGCTGAATAAACTCTCAATAGAGGTTATTTAAGTTAATACTTAAAAGTATGTGCTCAGTGCCAAGTTATTGAGGTTTACAAAATGACCACTATTCATGTGACAGGAGCTGGCCGACAGATGGAGTTTATTATGCACTTGCATTTGTGTTGAATGAATCAGTACCCTGCCGAAGAGAGTAGGAGGAAGAAGTCTTACATAGGAGGAAATATTGGTCAGCTTTTGCTTTTTAAATGGTTCTTGGCTGCCTCCTACTCCAAACCCTGTCACTCTTAGATGATATGGTTTCTGAGAATAAAATGCAGCAATGTGTAAAGGATAGGGGAACGGGATGAGTCCCAAATGCCATTCTTTTGAAGCTTCTTTGGCTGAACTAGTTCTGGGTTCAGAAGGAAAACACAAGCAAACAAAACAAAACAACAAAAAAAGTAAAGTGAAGAAGTTTTTTCATTCAGCATAAACAAATTCAATTAAAAGTTCTGAATTAGAGACCCTGATAAGGGCAGACCCTGGGCCAGGAATAGAGGAGATGAAAAAGGGCCAGTTTCTTTTCTCAGGGACTTTGGAATCTGCAATAACTTCCAAGTGTGGGTGAAATAAATTTATCTGGATAAATCACTTCATACCAGCAGGGATGCGTGGCTTGAGGTGGGTGACATAAAAGCATAGTTGTCTCATTCCAGGCACACCACACCCTTCAGCTCTGATGATAACTGCAGCCCACCATCCATTGTTCTTGGAGGTCAGCCAGTGAACTTGTGAGTAAACCAAGCAAGAAAACAGAAGGTCCATACGTGAGAAGACCCGGGGAAACCAGCAGTACGTCAGCTCGAGACAGGGAAGGAGGCAGAGCAGAGCCCAGGTCTGTGTGGAATCAGAGGTCTGATGCTATCTGAGGAATGTTTTAAAATCATCTAGACCCTAGGTGATCTAGGGATCTAAAATAAGTCCCAGGAGTCAGGAGACAGAGGCAGGCAGGTCTCTATGAGATCAAGGCCAGACTGGTCTACATAGTGAGTTCCGGGCCAGCTGGAGCTATACGGAGATGATGTCTCGAAAAGACATAAATAAATAAATAAATAAATAAATAAATAAATAAATAAATAGTAATGTTTTATCAAGTGCTAGTCTAAAGTTGCCAAAGCTTTTTGTGAGAAAGATTATTGTCCTGGTTTATCTTTCATTGCTGTGACAAAACACTCTGACCAATACCAACTTGGGGAGGAAAGGGTTTATTCAGCTTACATCTCCTGGGTCACAGTTCTCACTCAGGGAGCCCAAGGCAAGAACTCAGGGCAGGAACCTGGAGGCAGGAGCTGAAGCACAGGCCATGGAGGAGTGCTGTTCTCTGGCTTGCTCTCGGCTTGCTCTCTGGCCCATGCCCAGCCTGCCTTCCTATACTGTCACTGCTCAACAATCAAGACAATACACCACAGATGTGGCCACAGGCCAATCCAATGGAGCAAATTCCCCAATTGAGGCTCCCTCAACCCAGGTGTGTCAAGTTGACACCAAAGCCATCCAGCACAATTGACCCCTTGTCAACTTGACACACAAAACACATCACTATTAAACCACAACCTTTCCAGTTCTTCTCCCCAAAATATGATGTTAACATGAATCACAACCTAAGACAGTACAACCTCAAAAAGCCTCACAGTCCTTAAAATGTCCAAACACTTAAAAGTTCACAGTCCGTTAAAAGTCTCTTAACTGTGGGCTGCTGTAAAATCCAAAACAAGTACTGTCTTATTTCAAAGGGAAGAATCAGGCACTCTCAAACAAAACTTAAGTCCAGCAAGTAGCTCAAGGCTGGACACCTGGGATTCACTCATGATCTTCTGGGCTCCAAAGGGAGGGGTTTTGGGGGGGTGGCGTGGGGACGGGGGAGTGAGGGCCGGGAGGCATTGGGTGGCTATGGGGGTTCGGGGGGGCGGAGGGTGGAGGGAGGGCCCGGGAGG